>VMDO01005930.1:0-106173 GCA_007922755.1 Pedetes capensis | reverse complement strand
TGGGTAAGATATCATTGTATACTGACATAATAGCCACTGTAAAATGTCAAAGATTATAATAATCAATGTATGAAAATAATCTACTAAATATTAAGGCAATATTTTTCAGTTTCATGATGAATTTAAGATAATATAGGTATGATTTACTAGATGTATTATTGTTTAAAATGTTGTCTGTCTTCTCTAGGATCACAGCGCTATGCCATTTTTTGTTTATTCAAAATGGGAGCTAAGGTTTTTGATACCGACATGGTGATTGTGGATAAAACAATCACAGATATATGTTTTGAAAATGTAACCATATTGTAAGTATCTTTAATCTTCAGAGAATAAAAATAATCTTAAGTTCTATTTTTTAAATTTTTATGGATTTTTATGGAGCCATTAATTGATTGATCAGTTGATTGATTGCAGTACTAGAGGGTTGAACCTGGGGCCTTCCACATGCAAGAAAGTGTTCCACCATTGAGCTGCACTCCCAGCTCCTTTTTAATTTTTTTTATGTTTGAGATAGGGTTTGACAAATTTGTGCAAGCTGCCTCTGGCTTTGAATTTATGATCTTCCTGCCTCAGCTACCAGAGTCACTAGGAATACAGGCATGTGCCATAGCACCTGGCCCTTTCTCTTTTCTAAAGAAGGCCTAAGTATTATGTCTTCAAATTCTTACAGCCTAAATATTGGGTCTTTGTATTCTTTTTGAAGAATTAAGAGCTGTAGATGTCTAAAATGATTTTGAAAATTTCTTTATTCAAAAGAAACACATTTCTTTCTTTGCAATTTTCTGACATAAAATAAAATGAAATTCTTGTAATTAATATTAGCAGAAAATATTTGATTCATTGGATATGATAAAGAAAATTTGTAAATATAATCTGGGTGCAATGGCTCATACCTGTAATCCCAGCAATTTGGGAGGTGGAGGCAGGAGGATTGCAAGTTTGAGGCCAAAGGCAGCCTTCATAATTAAGAAGACTCTATCTCAAAATAAAAAGTTAAAAGGGGGTTTGTAGTGTAGGTCAGTGGTAGAGTTCTCACAGAGTATGTGCAAGGCCCTGGGTTCAAATCATGAGTACTTCAAAAAAAATTTTTTTTCTTATAAATGTAGTTCCATTACTAACTAAGCTATGAATATAATGGAATCTCATTTAACATTATGTGATATAGAATGAATTAGAGCATAAAGCAGATTCTTCTATCTCATATGGGAGATTTCGTTACAGAAATAATAAAATAATAAAACAACTTTATTTATAAGATAGTCCTAAAGTATGTATCATAGGAAAAGAACTTTGGTAAAATTTCAGGGTATTCTTTTTCTATGATGAACTTCTTTCATGTACTCCAAAATAATAAAAAAATGGGTGATCTTCAGGGATGCTTTATTGCCCCTGCTCTTTTACAGCCTTATTTTATTGTGGTCGTAATACAGAACCAGAAAGAACTCCTCAGGTAGCCATAGAAATCATTTTTAACTAACAGAAGTTTTTCCTGGCCTTTTTCAAAGGTTCTGTTGGCCTAAATCATTGTGGGATTTGTGTTTCTTTTAGACTTTCAAAGACACTGTCTTCATATCTAAATGTTAATAGCTACTGAACTGTTAAGATAAAATCAATATGCATGTTTCTTTGCTGTTTGCAGCTATGGAGCTACAGTTGAGATTTCAGAAGACTAGTTTTACCATTCACTTAATGGTGAAAAGTCTGTGGCAAACCATCTTTTGTGACTTCTAGTCCAATGTCTCATAGTAATTGTATAGTACAGAAAAATAAAACATATTGTACTGGGTTAGTAGTAGCAAAGCAAGCCTTCTTAACAAGCTGTATTAAACCAAAGTAGTTTATTTAGGATCCAAAAGAAATTCCCAACTGCTTGTATAATTCAGGCTAAAAACTTTTTTCTTAGTTATCTGAAAATATTTATTTCCCCTATCAGCTATTGCTGATGATTTTTTTCTTCTGAAATTATCCTACTATTGGGCTCTTTTCTTTATATCAATTTCTTTAAAAACAGAAATTGGACTTTTTTTTCCCCCAGGGAAAGAATAATACAAATTACTTGGGAAGACAACACATGATTTATCTGATTTTTTTTTAATTCTGTAAATATTTTAAATTCATCTAAAAATAACTGCTGACAAATGTTCTAAATGTTAAAATATGTGCCTTTTATTATGATTGTTTTTAATAAGTATTCAATATTTATGAATCTCTGGTTTTCCTCTAAATATTGACATTTGTTAGTCATTACCAGGAATACTGTATATTTAGAAGCTGCCAAATAATAAACTATAAAAATATCTGGAAGTTATTCCTTGGATTTATCCAAGCTATACATTGGTCATTTAAACCTTAAAAAATCTGTGCTGCATTAAGAATCTTTAAGGCCAATGGATCTTCCATCTGCAGGCAACATCTGCTGATGGACATGGTCTTAAGTACATTTTATTGTTAGTAACACCAACATCATCTTTTATGTTTAAGGTAGTTCATCATGTCTGAAAAGAATAAAGCCAATCTTAGCATTTGCTAAAATTGTAGAATTTCTACATATAGGTTTAATAAATATGTATCGAGCACCTTCTGTTCCCAGGCACAATGCTATATTAAGAAAACCGCAATCACCAGGATCACACCCACCTTTAAGGAGTTCTGTGCTTTGGAGTTCATGCTTCATACTGGGTTTGTGGGTTTTTTCCATCTATATAACCAAATGGTGAAGTGTGTATAGTTAGTTACTAGGTACAGACATGGGGTATGGGATGCACACTAGTGAGTGGATTGTCTGTGACTCTTTAGAGGGAAGAAATGGAAACTAAAGTTCCAGCAGATTTTGTTTTAGAAGAATAGTCATTTCAAGAAACTGCACATTTACATAAATATCTCTTTAAAATGTTATTAAAGGACTGAAAAGGAAAAAGAGAATTGGCAACAAAATGACTAGGGCATTTTATATTCTTCTTTAGACAATATGCCTGTGTATATTGGTTTAATTGAGTTAAGGTTGCCCTAGTGTAACTAATAGCTCTGAAAGTTGTAGTGATTCTCTTAGATCATTTAGATACTAAATAAAAATCAGATACCAAAGGATGTTGTAATTTTATTGTCTGAGTTATGTTTCTAACATTATAAATACCCTTGTTTTTAGTAATGAAGCAGGGCCAGACTTTCAGATAAAGGTGGAAGTCTATAGTTGCTGTGCAGAAGAGTCTTCCATGACCAGCACACCAAAAAAGCTGGCTAAGAAACTTAAGACATCTATAAGTAAAGCTACAGGAAAGAAAATAAATTCAGTGCTTCAAGAAGAGAACCATGAAACATACTTGTTCATCAGCTCTACTGTTTTGTAAGTTTTCTAATACATAATTTGTTGTAATATAATTATATGTTGGTGATATTTCAAAGTATGCTATGTGAAGTATATGTTTACATTTCAAATGGAAAAACATCCTGAAGCAGAAAGAAAATTTGGTTGTCTGACATTTACTCAGCTCATATGTCCTTAACATCTTCCTGTGAAGGTAGAAATTCCGGTGACAAGAGTGTTTCAAATGTTTGGAATTCCAATATCTGCCAGAAAGATGAAATGTTTTTCTTGAAAAGGGTGTGTATATCTATAAAATTATTTGCTACATATCAGTCTACTAATTGAATTTCTATATATATGCTGTGCTTTATTCTCAGAGTTTTAAATTTTTTATCACCTTTTAACAAATGTATATTACCATTATCATACCTAACAAAATAAAAATATCCTTAATATAATCTATTACCTAGTCTACATTCAAATTGCACCAATCCGGAAAAAGTCCTCTTGTGACTTGTTCAAATCAGAATCCAAATGTTACATTTATGCAAGAATTTTAAAGTTTATTTTAATCTGTTATAATGCCTGGCTGGGATTTAGCTCAGTTGGTAGAGCGCTGCGCTGCAGTCTCTGAGGTCCTGAGTTCGATTCCCAGTACCACAAATGGGAGAAGGACGTGGCAACCCACTCCCAAGGCAATCCCGAAACAGTCAGCCATTGAAAACCCTATGAGGGTCGCTATGAGTCGGATACTGACTCGATGGCACCTAACAAGGAACAAGGAACATTATAATGCCATCTACTTTTTTCCTTGTCATTATTTATTGACAAAAAACAGATTTGTAAAATTTCCTATATTTTAAGCTAATTGATTGCATCTTTGTGGTGTTTTTTGATTTTGGTTTTGGGTATTTTTGTTTGTTTTGTAACATTTTTCTGACCCCTGTTATTTCCTATAACCTAGTAGTAGATCTACAGAACTGAGTAGATTCAGATTCTCGTTTAGGGCAAAAATACTATTAGATATGTTTTCTACTGATTTCAGGTGTTGTCATCCTGATCCATCCATTATCAAGTTTCCTATCAATTTTTTTCTAATGCTCATAGCAGCCATTGCTGATCATTCATTATTATTTCATTAGGAATTGTAATTTTTTTTTTTTTTTTTTTTTTGTGGTACTGGGGGTTGAACCCAGGGCCTCACACCTGCATGCTCTGCAAGTGCTGGACTGCTGAGCTGCACCCTCAGTCCATTTTTTTAGTTTTTTTTTTTTTTTTTTGAGACAGGGTCTCGCTAAGTTACACAGACTGCCTCTGGTCTCAAACTTGCGATCCTCCCGCCTCCGCCTCCCAAGCCACTGGGATTACAGGCGTGCGCCACCGTGCCCGGCTAGGAATTGTAATTTAATGGCTTCATAAATTTGTCCTGCATTTTCTTACTAATCTGGCATTCGTGCACAGAACTTTCCCTCAAACTCTCTGGATACAAATGCAATAAAATCAGTAGAGAAAGGGAAGGGAAACAATACTTGATTCTTATATTTACCAAATTTTAGAAGAAAGTGACTTGAAACTCTAGCAACCATGGATGTGAACAGTGTTGTTTTATTTGAACTTTTTATATTTTTTTATGTATTTGTGTTTCACTCTGTTTATAGTCGTTATTCTCCTTCATGCCCAAATTGTCCCATTTTTGCCAGTGAGAAACTTTCAAGCTAATTTTGGCATCCCTTTAGCACCTCTGACACAATAGGATATTCCTTGTTTATCCTGTATTTTTCCTCCTTGGCTTGGAATCACCTTTTCTTCACAGAGCCCTCCTTTTTGTTTTTTTGTTTTTTTTTTCAATGTACTTTCTTTTTAACATTGTGTTTGTTTCTTCACAAATAGTTTTATGTCTGAGTTTCATTGGGAAACCATTGATCAGGCTGCATCCCTAGAATTTCTTTGCATGTCTAATAAAGTTGGCTCTTCTGCATGTCAGTTATTTTACTATAATCATAAAAAGTTAAATATTTTAGGTATAGATCCTGAAAGCATCAGTCATCAAAATGTAATTAATAACTCTTTCCATGTCAGATATATTACACTTGAAATGTGTGTTGGCACTCAAGCATAAAGGTTTTCCATCTATTTTGATTGAGATTCATACTAACATACACATTGTACATCATGGCTGAATGCATAGCTACATAAGCAGATATGTTTCATGAGACAGTACTTAACCCTTACTATTTATAATAGTTATTAGGTATTTTTTAAAATTCTAGTTGCTTGCACATTTAAAATGCCATCTGTGTGTCATTAAGTTTACGATCCAAGAATAAGTAGAATCTCAATCCACAGCCTACACAACAGTCATAGAAGATGTCTTTCCAATATAAATGTCATTTAAAAGGGGGCTTGTTGCTGCTGTTAGGTGCCGCCAAGTCATGTCCATCAAGTCATGTCCTATTCATAGTGACCCTCATAGGGTTTTCAATGGCTGATTGTTTCGGGATTGCCTTGGGAGTAGATTGCCATGTCCTTCTCCCATTTTTGCAGTGCTGGGAATTGAACCCAGTACCTCAGAGACTGTAGAGTGCTGCTCTACTAACTGAGCTAAATCCCATCTTTAAAAGGGGGCAGAAGACCTTTAATTTTCTTCCTTCAGATCTAAGACTACCTTAAAAACTGTTTATTCTGTGTTAAGATTATGTCAAGTACTTACTAGAAGGCATTTTAATTCCACCATGAGGTAGTGGAATTGTTTCTTTTTGATGATTAGATAATTCCATTTCCACGTTGAAATACAGATTTAAAAATGAAAGAGACCTTTGAGATAATCACCTAGTTCAACAGATTAAAACTTATTAAGTAGTAAAATTCCTTATTTAAGAAATAGCAACCCAGCAAGTTGGAAGGATCACAAGTTCAAAGCCAGAGGCAGCCTGTGCAATTTAGTGAACTACCGTCTCAAAATAAAAAATAAGAGATTAAGGGTGCAGTTCAGTGGTATAGCACTTGTATGGCATGCACAAGGCCCTGAGTTTATCCCCCATTATTGCAAAAGAAAAAAAAGAAAAAGACTAAAAAGAGAAGTAAAAGAAAAAAAGAAAGAAAAGAAATAGTAGGAATAGTAGTGTCTCTTATCCAACTACACTATACCTTGAGCATGTTACATTTTTCCTTGAGCCTCAGTTTTCTCAAGTGAAAGGTAAAAATGCTTAGATATAACTATTTCTTTCTAGACAGCTCCTTAGAGACGTTTCTGTGGCTTCCTATTCCTTTGAAGCATGCAAAAGCAACTGAGTTCTCAAACAGTTGAAAATTTTGTTGTTTGGCATTAAATACTTAATTTTTTATTCCATCATTTATTACTTATGTGACTCTTGGCAGATTAATTTATTCTGGGCTTTTTTTATCCCGTTAGTAGAATGAGAATAATAACAATAATATACTAATACCTAATTTCATAGGATCATTATGAGGTTCAATAAGATAATTTAGGGACTTGGTAAAAGAAAGCATTTAATAAATATAGCTCTTACCATTATGGTTACTATTTTTACTGTTCCCAGACCAGTGCTTTTTCCAAGTTTTTTCTTAAATTTATGCTGAAGCAATGCAGTTTAGAAACTTGGCATAAGATTATAAAATGTGAGATACTACTTTTTCATTTAAAACCATGTTTATAATTTCATAGACAATAATCTGAATGATGTTAGGACCTATATTCATGTTTCTTTTTGAAGCCTAGAGATATTTTTGAGAGTAACATTATTATTTATTGAATTACTTTTAATAGGGATAGGCATATTTGTCTAGAAGTGTTCATTCTTTTACTCAGATTTGTCATTCTATTTGGTTTATCCCTAAATTCAAATACTAATTTTCTTTATAAACATTTCCCATGAAAATTACATGCCATTTGCTTATTTAATGTCATTAAAATTGATCAAACTGTAAGAGAATACCTTTCATAACATTTCAAAAAATCACGTTCTCCTAATACTAGCATTCAGTTAGTCTTCTGGTTTCAGTACAAAGTATACAAGTTCACAATCATAGCCCAGAACTACTTTTACCTAATACTTCCTTAACTATCCACTTCAGCACCATGATAGCAATTTGAGAATAGCATTAGTAATCAGAATGCTTAAGACGACTAATTTTGTCTTTTCACTGGTGATCTAGTTCAGTGCTAAGACTTGTACTACAGATTCTAGTCTTTAACCAAAATGAGTACAAATAAAACAATATATATCTTCCGTAGTAATATGACCAAATATAGCTATTTTTCTTGACAAGAGTACATTTTTTCAGACTGCCATTTGAGTAGTCTCTTATTTTTTCATACCATTTTGTTATAGCAATTGGCCTATTTGATAGAAAAAATGTGGCTGATTAAACTTTTGGGAACTCAATTTAGAGTTGGCTAAAAGAAATGAGTATAATGCTTTAGAAAGAAAATGTTATCCTGACAAGAATGTTTTAAAAATGAAGTCATTGTTGGTTTTGGAAGCAATGACATTGTAATTAGTCATGGTTTAAAAATGAAAGAACTTGAAATATCATCATAAAGTATTGTTGGATCTGAAAGAAGATAGTGAACATTTTTGGTAATTTTTAGTACACTTCTTGGTGTGACTCATTTGTTCATCTTATTTGTGGAATTTAGCTTACTAAAATTCCTTTAACTAGATTTTCCCAGTGCTTCTAACAGCTGAATTAACTATTTTATGTTCCTTGACAACTATTTAGTATGTTATTCTTCATTATAAGAGCATACACATTTTTAAATATGATTTTAGGAAAACCAGGAAGAGTGTGATTTTTTCTTACTTGACAAAAAGATACATTAATATTTTTTAAAAATAAGCCACCATACTACATTTTAAATTAGCCTGAAGGTACAGAACAATTGTTTTAATATTTACCTCAAATGAATGGATTGTTTATGGTTGTAGGAAGAATATTGTTAAAGATTTAGTGGTGGGAAAAATAATGTAGTTTCTAAATATACCTTAGGAACTACTCATCTTCTACATATAATTAATTAATTTGTTGATTTAATCATCTTAGAAATGGTTATTCAGCAGTTATGTCCTTTGTTACATTGGATTCAAAGGTTAGTAAGTCATGGTCCCTTCACTCAGAATTCTTACAATTTACAAAATGTGGTTAATTTTAAAAGTACCTTAATTTTAAACTATTAATAAGGCGTAAAGGTAGTATGGTATAGCAAGGCCCTCTTGTATAGCTACAGGCAAGTTAGTTATATTCTCTGAACCTCATTTTCTTCATGTGAAAATGTAGACAAAAAATATCATCCCTTCCTGCCCAAAGTAGGTGTTTTGAATCTTAAAAAAGATACTGCCTGTCAAAGTGCCTTAAACACTACATAAGTAGATGTAGTAAAATACTTTGGGTGTGATTTTATTCTTAGGAATGATTTTCATCTTACCACCATTTAACCACATTAATTGTTTCATTAGGAAAGTGGTAATAAATTTGAGAAATAGAATCTAAGAGAAAAAACTTTACTCATATTCCAAGTACTCTAAACCAAATACTTCTGTAATTTTGAGCTGATACTTTCCTCTTATGTTTTTAGCTCAGTTGGTAGAGCAACGCTCTGCAGTCTCTGAGGTCCCAAGTTCAATTCCCAGCACCGCAAAAATGGGAGAAGGATGTGGCAATCCACTCCCGAGGCAATCCCGAAACGATAAGCCATTGAAAACCCTATGAGGGTCGCTATGAGTCGGACACGACTCCACGGCACCTAACAATAACTTTAGAAAAAACTTGGATATCCCTGATTTTACTGTCCATTTGACTGTTCTCTGAATTTATTAGAGACTTTAATAATTTTAATGGCAGCCGGGCATGGTGGCACATGACTGTAATCCCAGCGGCTCCAGAGGCGGAGGCAAGAGGATTGTAAATTCGAGACCAGAGGCAGTCTGCGTAATTTAGGGAGACCCTGTCTCAAAAAGTAAAAAAGTGGGCTGAGAGTGCAGCTCAGTGGTCCAGCACTTGCAAAACATGCAAGCTCAAGGCCCTGGGTTCAACCCCTAGTACCACACACACAAAAATTAATAATAATAATAATAATTTTAATAGCCATATTGTCTATTATTTGTTCATATCCAAATTTAACTATTCTTAGAAGAGATTATCAGTAAATTTTTTCATATTATCAGTGTTATTTTCAGATATGTCATTTATGGGAAGTAGAGGTTAATGTCTTACATATTTAAAGTAGTTAAGGGAGAAAAACTCTTAGTCACAATCATCTCTTAAGGTCTAAGAAAAAAATTTAAACATGCAATTTGTTTTTTCCACAGTTTTAGCCTATTCCACCACACAAATTGCTTTTTAAACATGCCACCTCTCCAACATTCCCAGTGTTAATGCATAGTTTATAACCTAGCTTTTTCCTGTGCATACTAATAGCAGTATTTTATATTCTACTATACATTGAAATGAAGACTGCATAAATGTTTTTGGTGGAAAACAAAAGCCTCCTCTCTTCTTCTTTTTATTTTTATTTTTTTCTGTCTCTCCCCAGCCATTTTAGATATTTTTTTTTCTGCTGGACTTAACATACATATAGACAGCCTATCTAGTAACTTTGACCTCCAAGTCTTTTTTTTTTTTTTTTTTTTTTTTTTTTTTTTTTTTTTTTTTTTTTTTTTTTTTTTTTTTTTTTTTTTTGGAGTACTGGGGTTTGAACCCAGGGCCTTGTGCTTGCATGCTTTGCAAGTGCTGGACCACTGAGCTGCACCCCCAGCCCTTTTTGTTTGTTTGTTTGATTTTACTTTTTGAGACATGGTCTCAATAAATTATACAGATTGCCTCTGGTCTCAAACTTACGATCCTCCTGCCTCTGTCTCCCAAACCACTGGGATTACAAGTGTGTGCCACTGCCCCTGGCTGACCTCCAAGTCTTATGGCCTTCTTGCCTCTAATAATTTTGTCCTCTCCTCTATTTCAGCCATATGTCCCATGATCCTTCTTTGGTCTTATTACCAATTGCTTGCCCCCTAAGATCTTATAGTGGATATCCCTCCTTCTCCCTACCACCTCCCACATTTCCAGATTCTTCCCTTCCATGCTCTGACGCCAGCTTAGCTTAGACTTCATGATTTAACATTTTATTTACAGGACTGGGTTTTAGCTGAGTTGGTAGAGCACTGCTCTGCACTTCTGAGGGCCCAGGCTCTATCCCCAGCACTACAAAAACAGGAGAAGGATGTGGCAATCCCAAAACAATCAGCCATTGAAAACCCTTTGAGGGTCAGAGCTGACTCTATGGCACCTAACAACAAGTATCTCTTTGCTTTTGTCAACATGCCTTGGAAAAACTCCAACCTTTGTTCAATCCTCCTGTTAGCACCTTCACACCTGCACTCTCAAGGAAGGGGTGAGGAAGCTGATGACAGTACTTCTTCCTTGCTTCACTTGAGTCACATGGGCACTGACCTTAAGGGATTCTCAGTATGATTGAGCACTTCTACTAGGTTGTCATGGCCTACTGCTTTACCTCTTTTCAAGGTATTTCACAGAGTTTCCTTTTAACCTCCAGTATCCTTTCTCTATTCCTTATTCATACCTGATGATTTTGTTTCATATATTATTATTCTTGAAATAATCAGCAGAGAATTTGAATATCCTTCGCCTACCAGTCTATTTGCATGTGTGTCTGTGTTTGCAGTTTCCTTCCTATGACCTGCATTTTCACCAAGGGACCGTCCACTGGTGCACTAGATCCCATCCTATTACTCAGACATAGGCTCCTGCACATGGTCCCCTTCTGGCATCAGCAGCTTTCTTCTACCACCTCATCCCACAAACATGTAAGCATGCAAAAATAGCTGTTCTTTACAGAAAATAATCTTTTGTGTTCCTATCTCTACTTCCTCCTCTCCCATTCCTTCCCCCACTCCTTTTCTCTCCCTCTGCCCTCCTTTCTTGGACTCTCTGTTGACTTTCATCCTGGTGCCTCCATCCTCCCCTATGGACACTCCTGTTGTCAAGGTCAAAGTGATCTACATGTTGCCACATCTTATCAGTTACTGACGTTCCTCTTTTTGGACCTTTCAGGTTAACACAATTGATCACTCTTTACTCGTGTTCTAGAATACCACTTCAGTTTTTTTCTCCTGCCTCAGTAAGTATTCATTGCCTGTCTCCTTTGTTATTGCTCTTCAACTTACTCTGAACTAGTATAGTATTTGCTCATTGGACTTCACTTAGCTTTCTAATGTTCATCAAATTTCATCAATGCACCAGTAACTCCCACATTTATATCCCCAATGCACCGGTAGCTCCCAAATTTATATTCCTCTCCTGTCTCCAGGCTCTTCTACCCAGCTGCTTCCCCACTAATGCATCTAGATGTCAGGAACAATTAAACTTGCCCCAAACTAAATTCTTCCTCCCCATATCTATTCCTGTTTCAGTCTGCCTTGTTTTACTTAATAACAATTCCATTTTTCTAGTTGTTTAGACCAAAAGCTTTGGAAACATCCTTGACTTTTTGCTTTCTCTCACATCTAGTGTTCACACAGAGTCAACCTTGAGATTATATCAAGAATCCTATACTTTTTTACCACCCTGTACCAGGCCTGTGTCAGCTCTTACCTGGTCAACTGAAGTAGCATCCTAGTTGATGTCTCTGTTTTCACTCTTGGCCCCTGTGGTCTGTTCTCATAGTAGCCAGAGGGGCCATTTAATTATGATACAAGTCAGATCATGGCTCATCTCTCTGCTCAAAACTCATCATTTGCTTCACATCTCACCTTGAATAAAACCCAGTGTCCTTATCATGTCTTATAAGGGGTGCTATGTATAGTGTCTGCCCTCTACTTGCCTTTTGGGCATCTCACATCCCTTCTTTCTCCCACAACATTCTCCAGTCACACTGGCCTTCTTGCTGTTTGCCAGACATACCCAGGATGCCCTTACCTTGGCCTCTATACTTACTGCCCTTTGCCTGAATGCTCTTCCTTCTGTTCTTATGGCTATACAAATATGACTTTGGCACAAAGGGCTTCCTCTCCTTTGCCCACCTGAAATAACACTCTTCTGTCAACTTAATCCCTATACCATGCATTCATTGGCCTCATAAACTTGATGTAATTATATATTTTTCTATTTTTCCTTCCTTCTAAGAGAGGCCTCCTCTGCCCTATATTTATCATTCTAGCCTCAGCACCTAAAACAATAGCACCTGGAAAATGCAAGCAACTCTACTTATTGCCAGTAATATTTTCCTGAAAGATAACACATTTTACATTCAAATGCTAATAGGAAATTTTTTTCCCATCATTTCATGTGGGCAAATTATGCTTTATCAATTTAAAATGCTCTTGTAGGTTTCTAAAATATACTTTGGTAAAACAGTTTATCAGTGACAAATTAACATTTTGAGTAATGCTTAACATTTTGCACCTTTGATAACTGTACAGTTAATATGATTATTAATAAGCAGTTTGTGTGTAGTAATATTAGCTTTTCCACTGTAACTGCTGTTCTCAACTATGTTGATTCTTTCCAGTTTTCTTTAATGTTTCTCAACTTTTGGGGGACTCAGTGTGTAAACACTAGGCAAAAATAAAAGCTACTTATGAAAGGCTGTGTAGAAACTTGTATAGGGTAAGTCAGTAATTACAGTGAAGAGCCCACAGTAAGAGGAGGCTAGTGCCTCTCTTAGTTCTAGTGAAGATGGAGATTTGTTGATACTTAGTAAACTTTTCCCAAAGTCTACAATATAAGTCTGACATAATACCAGTTGTTCAGACTGTAACTTGCAGTTTTACTCATGCATTATTTTGTTTAAAGTGTCAGGTTGAGCTTTAGAGACTGAAATGTAAATTTTCTTATATAAACATTAACCCAGCTGGGCACAGTGGCAGGTGCCTGTAGTCCCAGCGACTTAGGAGGCAGAGGCAGGAGGATTGCAAGTTTGAGACCAGAGGCAGTCTGCATAATTTAGCAAGACCCTGTTTCAAAAGGTAAAAAAAAAACAAAAACAAAAACAAAAAAAGGCTGGGAGTGCAGATTTGTGGTCCAGCACTTGCAAAGCACGCAAGCACGAGGCCTTGAGTTCAACCCCCAGTACCAAATATAAATATAAATATATATATATATATATTACATATATATATATCTATCATATTATATTATATATATATAAATAACCCCCACCAGACACAGTGGTATATACCTGCAATCCCAGTGACTTACGAGGATGAGACAAGAGGATTACAAGTTTAAGACCAGTTGCACAGGCAATTTACAAGACCTGATCTCAAAATAAAAATTTTAAATTGGGGTCTGAGGGCTTAGCTCAGTGGTAGGTCATTGCCTCACATATGCAAGACACTGGGTTTGATCTTCAGTACCACCTAAAATAAAAAATAAATAATAAAAACCACACTGACCCAAAACATTGTATATTGGAAGATATCTTTGGCCTATAATGGTTATATAATGCTTGTAGTTTAAAAACCAAGAGGCATTCTCCAAGGGAGTAATATTATATGGGAAATGTTTTTATTTGTTGAAGAAGTGAATGCTTGTATTGTGTGCTTACCAAATGTATGCATAATTTTGTTATAAGGATTTCATTAAATATTTAGTAAGAAACAACAAAAGCTTATGAAATGTATCCCTGACACAAGTAACAAAAATCCCATCAGACATAGGTTTTTTCCAAAGATTCTCTCTCTCTGTCTCTCAACTTTCTCTCTCCCTCTCTCTCTGTGTGTGTGTGTGTGTGTGTGTGTGTGTGTGTGTGTGTTTCACACATGTGTCTTTAACATACTTTTTCATGTTTTGAGATTTTACTGTTTTGGAAAATACACCAGGAAAAATCATAAAATTAAGATCATTACTGCAGGAAATACAATTGTTAATGAACAAAAATTCACAAAGTGCCAGGATATGAAATTTATCACCAGAATATCTAGATATTTTGACAAGCATATTATTTTAACATAACTAGCATAAAGGGAATGAACTATAATGAAAAGAGAAATGGAATTAGTCATGAAGTTCTTCATTTCCCCACGTTATTCCTGGAAAGTCCAGATCTTTGAAGTACATAGCCAGAAGGAGACTCATTTTATCAAAGATAAACAAAGCTTGAAAATAGAAGGGTCTAGCTAGAGTTGCACTTCATTTTAGCTTGTGTAGAAGTATTTGAAAGGGAGAATGGGAAAATAATGAGGGGATGAAGTGGGGCTCAGAGTCAGGAAAACAGAGAATTCCAAACCACAAGAGGAGGGTGGGTGAGTCCACGTGCAGCCCATTCGGGCTTGCCACATGGTCCTAATGGGAATAGATGAGGCTGCTACGTTCCCACAGAGACTGGGAGGCAGGTGTCCTATTTTTTAGATGTTGACTGGAGCAAACGTTAAATTCTTTTGGCAGCCTTGAGTTTTCTCAAGTTGGCACTTTAAGAGGGGTTAGGATCTTCCTAGGGATGTACACGTGAGCTGTTACAAACACTGTTAGTGTTTGATGAAGTCTTGATAGGCCAAGGTTGAGGCCTAGATGAGAAGAGAGTTCAGAGAAGTCTGTTGTTGTTGTTAGGTGCCATCTAGTCATGTCTGACTCATAGCGCCCCTTACAGGGTTTTCAATGGCTGATTGTTTCGGGATTGCCTCAGCTAGAGTTTAATCAAGGAGAAAATCTGCCAGATCTTGTCCTAGAAAAATAATATGAGTTAGGTCCCATCATTGGCTGCCTTATCAATTTTCCATGGTTTCCCATTACACTTAGAACTAAGTCTACCCTTCTTCCAGCACTCACAAACCTGCAAGTGGTCTAATCCCTGCTTGTATTTCCAACCTTGTGTTGACCCATGCTTTTTTACTTGCTCACTGTGGTCCAACCTCCCGGCTTTGGGTTTTTGTTTTTGTTTTTCAGCCTTCCCTTTGTACACACTGCCTCTCTGTTTGGAATGTTTCCCTGTATTCTTTGCTTGGCTAGACCCCTTTATAACTACATAACTGTCACCTCCTCAAAGGCACCTTCTCTAACTTATCTACATAACATGGGACCTCAGTTTACTCATCTTTTTCTTCCATAGAAAAAGTTGCATTACAACTAACAGTTGTAAATGTTTTATATATTCCTGTGCTTATTTTTTTTTCTCCTGTCTGCACTAGAATATAATGGTGGGTCTTGTTGACAATTGAGTGCCCATTACCTAGCAAAGGGCATGGCACATTTTAGGTGTTCAGTAAATATTTATTGAATGGAGACTCTTCATAGAAACATTTGTGCAAGGTAAATAATATGCAAGCTTTATTGATAAAATGGGCTGGGGTTTAGGTCAGTTGGTAGAATGCTGCTCTGCACTCTCCAAGGGCAAGGGTTTAATCCCTAGCACCATAAAAACAGGAGAAAGGCGTGGCAATCCACTCCTGAAGCAATCCCCAAACACTCAGCCATTGAAAATCCTATGAGGGTCACTATGAGTCCAAGATGACTTGCCAGCACCTAACAACAATTGATAAAATATCATAAATAGATAAACATGTGCCAGGTGTGGTGGCACACACCTGTAATCCCAGCTACTGGGTTGGCGGAGGCAGGAGGATCACAAGTTTGAGACCAGAGGTAGTCTACATAATTTAGTGAAACCCTGTTTCAAAAAAGTAAAAAAAAGGGGGGCTGAAGGTGCAGCTCAGTGGTACAGCACTTGCAAAGCGTGCAAGCGCGATGCCCTGTGTTCAACCCCCAGTACCACAAAAAAAAAGAGATAAACATGCCAAATTGATTAATAATTTGTACTGATTGTAAATCTTTCATCTGTAATATCAAATTTGGGGGAAGATTAAGATAGGATCTCTCCACATAGCCCAGGCTGGCCTAGAATTTGTAATCCTCCTGCCTCTGCCTTCTGAGTGTTGGGGTAATAGGCGTGTGCTACCACACCTGGTTTGTACTAATTTTTTTCATATTTTTATTATAATAGAATGTATATGGTGTAAAGTTTGCTATTTTAACCATTTTTTGAGTACAGAGTTGAGATGCATTGAGTACGTTACCTGTGTTGTGCAACCCTCACCACCAATCATCTCTAGCTCTTTTTCGTCTTCCCAAACTAAAATTCTATACCCATTAAACACTGATTCTTCATTTCTCCCTTCCTGCAGCAACCACAACCACAGTTCTGCTTTCCCTCTCTATGAATTTCATTACTCTAGGTACCTCTTATAGGTGAAATTATACAGTATTTGTCCTTTTGTGACTGGGGTATTTCACCTAGAATGTCAATGTTTATCCATTTTCTAGTATATATTATAATTCCCTTCCTTTCTAAGACTGAATAATATTTTATGATATATTTACATTACTTTTTGTTTATCCATCTGTCCCTGCATGGACATTTGAGTTTTTTCCATCATTTGGCTCTTGTAAATAATGCTACTTTGAACATAATTATATAAATATTTATTCATGTCCCTGCTTTCAGTTATTTTGGATGTATATTACAAGGAGAATGGCTAGATCATATTTTAATTTTGTTTTTAAGCTTTTGAGGACCCACCATACCATTCTGTATAGCAGCTACTATTTTATATTCCCACTAGCAATGCACAGCAGTTCCAGTTTCTCCACAACCTAGACAACATTCCTTATATTCTGGGTTTCTTTTTTTGCTTTCATTTGGCTTGGTTTTTACTAATAGCCATTCTAATGGATGTGAAGTGGTGTGTTTTGTGGTTTAATGTGCTTTGAAAATGGCTAGTGATGTTCAATATTTTTTGTTATTTTGTTTTTAGCCTTTTGTGTAACTTCTTTGGAGAAGTATCTGTTCAAGTCCTTTGCCCATCTTTTGATTGGGTTGTTCATTATTCTGGTGTTGAACATGTAAATATTTTATCTAATAGAGAACATAAGAAAATACTTAAAATGTGTCATCTTTCTCACTAGTAAGGGTCCAAAGTATAATTTGCTGGCTTATACCACCCTAACCTTGGAAAGTGCTGAAGATAGCTTCAAGACCCATAATCTGTCTATTAATGGAAATGGTAAGTACATCATACATATATATACATACATGGGAGAAGGACGTGGCAATACACTCCCAAGGCAATCCCGACACAATCAGCCATTGAAAACCTTATAAGGGTCACTGTGAGTTGCACACAACTTGATGGCACCTAACAACAACACAACACACACACACACACACACACACACACACACACACATATGTATGTTCAATATATCAGTATGTATGTGGTGAAGGTGATAGTTTTTAGTTTTAATATGTTCCCCTCAAGTGGATATTGGCTTAAAGTGTAGACAGGCATGAGTTCTGGGTTCTTTCAACTATGCCTGTCCCCCTTCACTAAAGGGGAAAATGCTGAAATTTGTCTGTGAAGCTGACTTGGTTAGAAGGGTTTGGGGTATTCTACGTCCTTACTTTTGAGTTGAAATTAATGACTCACCACTTTTGTAGCTGTCTCATTTTTAAATTTGAAATCAAGGAAGCCAACTCTTATAGGAAACAGAAGATATAAGAGAAGGCAGGGCTAAATTAATCGTAACCCTTTTCTCTCTGAATGAAAGTAATAATTGCACTTTTTCCAAAAGAAATATATAGCAAAGTATAAAAGGATATTAGATGATCAGGAAGGTTTATACAACTTGATATGAGTACTCTGCCAGATTATTTTACCAGTGCTGAAAACTGTAGAGCAGTGTTGGAAAAGTAGGTTGGAAATAATATTTGGATTATGTACTTGTTCATTTCCTATAGAAAAAAGTATAAAATTAGGTGGCAAATATACTATTTTATACTTATCACTGTAATGATTGGTGGCTCTGCATTGATGGGATTGTTGATTTCACAGCCATTTTTTTAAATTCACAAGAAAAAGTTGCATTAAAAATACAGAAAAGTTCATGGAATGTAAATGTATAGTTTAACAAATAATTATGAGATGAATCTCTGCATAAGTCCCTCCACATCAAGAAATAGGACATTGCCAACACTATTATAGGTGCAGATATATATCAACTTCCATGGTGTTTGCTTCCTTGCTTTTTCTTTATGGTTTTGCCCCTTGTATGTCTTTCCCTAAAAAATATAATTTAGTTTTTCTTGGTTTAAACTTTATGTAGATGGAATCATATTATACCTTTTTAGGGATTGGTTTGTTGTTCAGTATGTGTGCATTTTATTGTTTACAGGATTTCATTGTATGATTCTGTCAGTATGTATTCTTACACTGATTCAATTATTTTTTAATAGTTTTCAAGTTCTTCAGCTTTTCTCTTTCTTGAGTCTGTTTCAGTAAATTATATTTGCCTAGATATATATCCATGTGATCTAAATTTGAGGTATAAAGGCATTAAATTCTCTAAAATATCCTATAACTATTAAAAGTCTGCAACATTTATAGCATTGTCTTTCCTGCCTTCTGTTTCTGATACTGTCTTTTACTTTCTCTGTTATTTTAAATTCTCTTTGCAACAGGCTTTAGTTTTGTTAATCACTAGTATATTCTACATATGCTAATTATTTTTTAGGAATTATGATTGTAGTCTACATATTCTACATTACTGCAAGAGGTATGATTAAATCTTCTGATGAATTTTCTAGTTGTCATTGTTATGTTTGTTTTGCTTTATATAGTTTGAGCTTTTTTATTTGATGCACACAATTTTTATTGTGTGTTTCATCTATTCTTTTACCTCAAACTTAACTTTTTGCACTGTATACCTAGCTCTTGAAACAGCATTAAATTTAGTTTTAACTTTTTTTCTACCTTGATAATTTTTGTTATTTTAATGAAGCTTTTAGTCCTTTTTGTGTATAATAACATATAATTGTATGTTCAGGCTTAAATCTACCATGATAACTTGTGTTTTCTTTTTGTCTTTACTAGCCTCTGGCTAGGGCTGGGATTTAGCTCAGTTGGTAGAGTGCTGGGCTACAGTCTCTGACATCCGGAGTTCAATTCCCAGCACTGCAAAAATGGGAGAAGGGCCTGGCCATCCACTCCCAAGGCAATCCCGAAACAGTCAGCCATTGAAAACCCTATGAGGGTCACTATGAGTCGGATACTGACTTGACGGCACCTAACAACAAACCTCTGGCTATTTATCCGTTGGGGGGAGTAAAGTTTTATTTATTTATTTATGTTTTTAAGGATTGATTACTTTTTACATTTGAAATTTTCCCTGTTCTAATTAAAGTTATGCATTGTTTTTGTCACTTTTTAGATATCACCCCTAAAAAGTCTACTCATCATACTAATTAAAGTCTAAAAGACAGTTTTTCCTTTTCTCAGCCAAATCAAAGTCTTTAGAATAGTCAAGCTCTGTTTCCCTAATCTGTGTACTCTTGTTATGTATTACAGTTCTATTTTAAGTTTCACACGATAATTTATATGCTTAATATGTATTTAGATCTGCTGCTGTTGTTGTTGACTACTCGCATCCTACACCTTCTATCTGGGATCATTTTCCTCCTTCTTAGCATACAATATAACCCTTAGAATTTCTTTTAGGTTCTTTGGGTTTCAAACTTTTTGCTTCACTTCTTTTTAAAGGTATTTTTGTAGAATATAGAAGTTTAGCAGTTTTATTTTTTTTCCTTTTGCATATTAAAGATATAATTCCACTGTTCTCTGGCTTCTGTTATTGATTGTTGAGGATCATTTGTTAGTGTGTCATCTCTGAAGGTAATCTTTTATTACTCTCTTTGACTTTGGTTTTCTGGAGTTTCACTATGACGTAACTAAATTTGTTTTTGCTTGTGCTGTTGAGATGCTGAACTTCTTTAAATTGTTGATTGGTATGTTTTATCAGTTCGGTCAAAATCTCATTCAGATAACCTCTGCTCCATTTTTTTGCTTTTCTCCTTTTTTTTTTTTTTTTTCATGCCTTTTAAGCCCATGTGGCTTTATACTCACTGTATGTATGTTTTTTACCCTTTATTAACTATTATCATCTTTTTGTCTCTGTTTTTCTGGATATTTTTAGGACCTGTCTTCCATTTCCCTTGTTCTGTCTGCAGCTTGTCTAATCTGCCGTTTCATCCTTATACCAGTAAATGTGTTTCTCAGCCCTATTAAACTCTTCTCATGTGCTATGTCACTTTCTATACCTTGCATACATTTTAAATATTTTAAGTTTTTAATAAGAGTAAGCACTATTGTTAAGTGCTGTCAAGTCAGGTCTAACTTACAGCAACTGTTGGGTTTTCAATGGCACATTGCTTTAGGATTGTATCAGAAGTGGATTGCCATGTCCTTCTGTTTTTATTGTGCTGGGGATCCAATGGAGGGCTTCAGAGAGCGCAGAGCAGCACTCAACCAACTGAACTAAACCTCCTAGTTGTTTCATAATTGACACTTAATAATTTCAATATCTAAAGTCTTATTAGTTTTTTTTTCCTGACTGCTTCTCACTCATAAGTTTCAATTCCTTACATGTCTGTTTACCTTTGCATGCTTGTCGATGTCATTGAAATTTTACATATAAACCTAAGTTGATACTTCTCTTAGGCCCCTGAAGAGACTATCAGTCCAGACCCATTTTATCCAAAGGCCATGCCTGAGTTTCTCTGGACCCCTCCCAGCCCTTCTCTCAGCTGTGGTGACCTGGGCAGCAGAGCTGTTTTACTTCTGGTTCACCACCACACTGTTCGTGATCCCTCTGGAACATCAGTTCAGTATGAGGAGCATCTCCAATTAAACTGCTTACATTGTGCAGGCCGTAGAACCTGGTTTCTCTCCTGCTTCTCTCATCTTGCAGGATCATTAAATCATAAGTTCCCATTTGCTGAGATTGGTAAATACACTCAGGACAAAGAGCTTCTGTCTTCACTTTCCTTGCTGGTCCTCCTTTATCTTTAGATTTGTCCTGATAATTTCTTAGTCTTCTTACATCTTTGTTACTTTTGGAAAAATGCTTATATTTTATTCAGAAGTTTTAGTGGTTGTCAGTGGGAAGATTAGTCTTAACAGTATAGTCTGCCATTACCCAGAACCTGAAGTCTGTGACAGCATTTACATTATCAATTTTATCAGAAAACCTGAAAAACAGAGTTTGTGGTTATCCTATTTGTGTCACTTCTCTAGAATTAATAATACAGAGGGTGCCAAAAATGTGTATGGATTTTAAGAATGGAAATTCTATATTAAAATTTTAATACTTAGTATATACTGATAACAAAGTTGTATACAAGTCATGTGTATACATTTTCTCTGCACCCTCCCCACTCCTACCACTGGTATTACCAGCATGTACTGAGTGTCTATAATGTGTCAGGATCTCTCCTAAACACTTCCAAAGCAAGCTATATTCTTACACTCTATGAGATACAGTTATGCAGAAGCATTATAATAAATTGATTAATAATGGGGACTCTGGAGCAATCAGTCTCCAATTCATATTCTAGCTCTAACACTGGTTAGCTCTGTGACCTTAATAATCTCCTCATTTTATCATCATTTACATTTTATAGGTGGTGAAATGTAGAGAAAGTAACATGCTAGATCATGTAACTAGCAAGTGGTCAAGTCAGACTGAAAACAGTGAAGGACAGGCTGTGTTCCTTCGGCTGGGCTTTTCTGTCAGGCATGGCTACTATTAAAGAACCCAAGACCAGAATACTGTGCTGTGTGAAGATAATGGAACTAATGATTTGGTTCCTTCAACCAAATCAGCTGAAAAGTAGAAGGAATAAAATTCACAAAGAGAAGAGAGACTCAATTCAGCATACAACCTCAGTTGTCTTCAGCGTTCTGTTAAGATATTACCGGATTCTCCTTCCACAAAGTATTGATGGATAAGTAAGCATGGAAGTTATGTGGGTAGCTATTAGACACACATCATATGTACATATTAAAGGCTTTAAAGAGGCCTGTGCTTAAAATGATAAAATCCTAATCTGTTGACATTGGAGCATGTAGATTGCACAGAACAGATTTTAAGAAACACTGATTATTTCATAACAAGATTTGGGCAAATAGATAATATTCCTGGAAGTTTGTGTAAATTAAAATTTTGTAAATTATATAATTTTTAAAAAGCATATTACGACAACATCCTTGAAAAAAATCAAGATTTTATATAGACAAGTCACCTTCTAATTTATTCATACTATGTCAGTATGTTAATATAGTAGGATTTCCTAAATAAAGTTACATCAATATCTACCAAATGCTATCAAATTAAGAGGACATAAAACATTTTTGAAAAGTATAACTTAATTTTACTATTTTTACTAGTGGAAAGACACAGCCCAAATGGTATCTTAAGGTTTATATTTGTCATCTTTTTATGAGATGGGGAAACTACATTGTGAAGATTGCCTTACATATACTGAGATGTCCTCTGGATTCTTTCTCTACCCTGTTTTGTATTTGTTGTCATCATTTTTAAACTCTGTTTTGTTCCCCTAGTTTTGAAACTGGATGAATTTGATAAATTTTGCAAGTAACAGAAAGTCAAACTGCTTTTTAGTTTCCTATTCATTTCATCTCATTGTCCTACATCCCTTGGTTTAAAAAGATTTAAGTATTTTGATTAATGCTTTGCACAACTACTGAGGCAACACTAAAAACTGGAAAGGGTATGGTTTTGGGAGTGAAGATGTCCTATAGATGTAGTTAGGAAAAGCATATCTTATGTGCCAGACTGAGGATAGATGTCATATACACATTATCTTGTTTGATTTTCATAACAACCCCCTTAATTAAGGTAGGTGGTATTTTTTAAAAGGAGAAATTGTTGCTCAGATATGTTAAGTGACTATCCTAGATGCCATATTTCTTGTCAGAAGAATAGAGAAGCTGTGACTCTGATTCCAAAGTTGCCCTGATCTGTAAAGAAATCTAGGATAGAAGTAACAGGTGATTGCAGGGCATGTGGCAAGTGGGCTGTGGAATAGGAATTCTCCATCCAGTATCCCTTTGGAAGGACTGCCATCAGGAAGGAATTATTGTCCTTTGCATGCCATGAAACATGAACTTACTTCACCAGAGGAACGTATTATTACATGATATTAGGTTCCAAATACATTATTGATTACACAAACTTTATGGACTATTCCGAGAATCTAATCATTTATGATTCTATTGCTTTAGGAAGTGTATTCATACTTAAAAACAAATAACTTATATTTAGTTATAACAAAAAACAGATATTTAGGAGATGAGCCATTCATAAATCTGAGATTTCTTATCTAAGGAAATTTCTGATGTAATACTAAGGTATATTTTCACTTCTTATCTATTTTAGCAATGGTGACTCTTGTTTATTTGTCTCTGCATTTGGAATCATTGCATATATTGTACTTACACATTTATTTTCCCAGGTCACCTTTAACGATATATTAATAAAGAAAAGATTTAAATAGTTCCAGAAATTGTGTGTGCTAGTCTATAGTAGAATGTTGTGTAAATAAGTTGTTAAAAACTTTTGTTTTACTTTGCGCTCTTCATTAGGCTGATCTTTTTCCTTTAACTGATATGCTAAACCTTGGCTATGTTGTGTTTATTAAGTAACTGTATTTTTACCAAAAATAACATTTCCAGTGTTACCAAGACTTATAGGTAAATAATATTGACAGCCAATGGATAGCAATTTTATAGGTTCTGCAAACAGGGTTGCAGTGAACACTTTAAAAATCATTTGTATATGGACCAGTGTGAAGTACACGCTATATGTTGGATTTTTATTAATACCAGGAAGCACCAAATGTCATTATTTTGAGATTCAAATTGTCCCAGATTTGGCCAATGAAAGCCATTTAAGATGGCTCTGTGTCTTTTTGATACTATCTTTTGAGTACTTTATTATTCTGTGACATACCAAGATATCACATACTTTTCCTGCAACATCCCTGGAGAGAGCCATTTTTCCAGGGAACCCTCATTCAGCTGGGGGCTCTGACACACCCTGCTGACTTACCCTGTGTGTGCATGGCCGCCTCACTGCTCTCAGTGTGATTCCCATAGCTAGGCTGCCCACCATTCATGGTCACTCTTCTTATTCTGCTTGAATCTGCCACCACACATCAAGTAACCACTCCACATAGAGGCCCTCATTCTCCGGGGGCCCTGATTCCCGACATCAAGTCATCCCTTGATGGCTCTAACCCCCCACTTCAGCTTGCTGCTCCCCAGGGACCCCCTTCTCACCTGGCTTACTGGAGACAGATCCCTCAGTGGAGGCTGTGCCTTGGTACAAACCTGTCCGAGCTCTGACACCTTATGCTGGCAGCCCTCCTCACCCCTCATCCTGCCTGGCTCCAACAGCACTGGAAGTTTCTTCTCCAAACTCTGCACACATGCTCATCCTGGGGCTGGACCTTATGGCTTCCGACATAGTTGTTCAGCAAATAAGGGAAGGGACCAAAAAAGTTTATTAAGCTATCTTTGGTTGTTGGCTAAAATAAGGTTTCATTCAGAGAATCCCCTCACTAATTATTCTAGTGAGAATCAGAACAAGAAATAGAATTTGACAAACACAAACGACTTTATTAGATATTTTATATATTAAGTGAGATTCCTTACATTCTGTGAATGATCTCCATTGAATAATTAACTTTTAAGATCAAATTAGAAGCTGAAAGACTCATGATTATTCCAGGTATAAGCTACCTGTTCACTATCATTTTCTCATTTAATACTGGTGTTTGAGTAGGTAAGCCTTTATATAAAGGTAATTTTGAAATATATTCTTGTATAAAGTCAAAAACCTACAAGAAGAAAAATACCAAAATGTGTAACGACTTTACATAAACATATATTTGTAACTTGATTTTTTTTTTCTCCTTTAAATAGAGGAGTCTTCATTTTGGCTTCCCTTATATGGCAACATGTGCTGCCGATTAGTCGCCCAGCCAGCTTGTGTGGCTGAGGATGCATTTGCAGGATTTCTTAATGAGCAGGTTAGAGGACTTTAAATATCTTACAATTGTAGTTCCAATTGAAATCGTAATATACAAGCAGTTGTTTGACCTTCTAACATTAAGAAGTCTTTTTTAAATGTCAGTTTCCTGAATGTTATTAGACATCAACTATGGGAGGTGTGGGTGAGAAGGATGGCGAAGGGGAAGGGGCCTGGTGCAGTTTGGATGGCTGTGGAGCTACCTCTCCATGCTCCTGTGCTTCACGTCCCTGCAGTCACAGGATAATCAGCAACAGAGCTTCCTTGTGGAATCCCACCCTGGCTTCCCAACACCTTTCACATTAAAGGCCCTTCAGGCAGACAGCGTTTGGCACGGTTTGGGTGTCTGGGCTGCCAAAGCTGCCTCTGTGCCACCTACTTCTGATTTATTTATAACCAGAGTTATTTATATTCAGTAAATAATTAATTATGGGCTCCAATGAATCAATATCTTTTTTCTAAAAGATTCCATTAGGAGGAAAGAAAATTTGCATTCTTACCAGGTGGTCAACATTTTCTAATGTTCTGAGAACAGTAAGAGAAAATTATATTTTCAGCATTGAAAGTTACTTTTATAATTTTCTTGAGTCATTTGATGAATTTCTGTGGAATTCTATTCACTAATTTTTAATAGCATAGCTTTTCTAGAACTGCACTGATTTATGATTTTATGTATGTAAAAGTTATGCAGTAACCATAACCTTCATTTTACTTAATGCTTTTGACAATCCCAAACTTCTTCTGTAATATTAACTGACTCTTCAATTTGGGGAAATTAGACTTATTGTATGGCAAATTAGTGTGTAATTCTGTCACATTTTAAAAGTTCTTAAAAAAAACTAACTTTAATAAATTAAGTATTACGTTGAATTTAGAGTTAAAGTGGTAATGATTTGAAATTCAATAATTTCTTGATTTTTTTTTTCCAGCAAATAGTAGGAGGTCTCATTAGTTGGAGAAGGCTGTATTGTGTTTTGAGAGGGGGTAAACTCCATTGTTTTTATGGTCCAGAAGAAATTGAAGCCAAAGTGGAACCAGCTTTGGTAGTACGAATTCATAAGGTAAATGAAATGTTATTTTGGAAATAAAGATGCAGCGTCTTATGAAATTCTAGTCTATGTACTTCACATTGTTTCCATCTTAGAAATGGAAAGAACTGCTAAAAACAGTTTGGTTCATAATTTAATCTGTTTTTATTTTCTTGGCATTATAGAGCTTATCCATTAAAGAAAATATATTTCCTAAGAACAACATAGTAATAGCAGTACATGCTAGTAGATAGGTTTTAAAGAAGAGAATGTAACTCCACATTAATAAGATACTTACATTTTCATGAATTTATTTAAGAGATTATATAAACATAAATTGTTATCTCAGATTATAGTGGTGCTCTTTCTAATATTTAATATTCAAATGAACCCATACAAAGACATTCCTGAGTATATCTTCTGATTTCTTTTCTCTCCCCCCCCCCCCCAAATACTGGGGGTTGAACCCAGGGCCTTGCGCCTACATGCTCTGCAAGTGCTGGACCACTGAGCTGCACCCCTGGCCCATTTTTTTCACTTTTTGAGACAGGGTCTCGCTAAATTATGCAGACTGCCTCTGGTCTCAAACCTGCGATCCTCCTGCCTCCACTTCCCGAGCTGCTGGGATTACAGGCGTGCGACACCGTGCCCGGCACTGTTCTGATTTCTTATGGGACTGATGGGCAATTGTCCAACATTCTATCAGGACAGGAAAGCCTAAAAGTTCATTTTGAGTAGTTCAGTGCTTATTTTGCAATTAAAAAGTAGGTATCACCATCTAGAGAATTTATCAAGTATATACATATTGGTTTGATACAGAGGAGATTATTGAAATCTAGTTATAATTTTTCACCTAATATTCTGTAGGAAAACTTCCACATAAAGCAAAGTTAGTTTCTTTTTTCCTCCTGTCTTAAATTTATGTTCATCTATTATTCAAATCTGGTGTTTATTAGAAGATTTTTCCTGCCTCACCCCCACCCCTGTTCTTATAGAATATTTACTCAAGAATTCTTTAATGGCATTTCTAGAGCAAGATACAATGCTTTCTTCCTGTGGACTGCACTTACTTGTTGTTAATTGTTTTACTTTGCTTGCCTTTGGAAGGGTCAAACTGAAGTAAGTGTATGATAAAATCTGAACTCTCACATATATTGACTGCATGTGTTCTATTTGTTGAAATTTTCTTTTAAAATAAAATATAAAGTCATATTTTTTATATAAATAGTTGTATTCTTGAAAACATGTGACTACCAGTCTGATCTGTATGGATTTGTGTTTAATTCCATGATATTTTCCAATAACAACATTTTTGTCCACCTCTATCCTACTTTTAGAAGTTATACTAATTTTTAACCCAAAGGAAATACTTTCCTAAGATCTTTTTCCATATGGTTAAGTCCATCTAATTTTACTGTCTTGTTATTGGAATTGTTAGTATTGTTCCTAAATAACATAAATAAACAATACCTCAATATTATAGTGAGTTTATTTTGGTTTAGAAAATAAAGTTTATGAAATGTATTATTTTATTAATGAAAAAATAATATGCTCTTCTCATTATCTGACAATTTTTATTTTGCTTTCTTCATACAGTGTTCTTTCATTTCATTTTTCCATATCTTAGTCATCTGAAAATTTTAGATGTACAAAACTTGAAATAGAATAATGAACACCTGCATGCCTTTCACCTAGATTCTTCAGCTTGTATACCATTATGTCACATGCTTTGTCTCCAGTTAATTATTTTCTCTGAATTATTTGAAAATCAGTTGCAAACACCAGAACATTTCTTCCCTGAATATTTCAGCATGTTTCTCCTAAAACCAATGACATTTTCCTCCATAACTGAAATAGTATCATCATAATCAAGAAATGTGTTGGTACAATATTATCTGATATGCGGAACAAAGTATACCAATCATCCCCAAAATGTTCTTTCCAATTTTTATTTAATATTTGTTCCAGGAACCCTTCCTGGTCATCACCCCCTTTGTTTTCTTTTATGTAAATTGTACTCTTCATGTCCTGCCTTTTTTGTTTTGGCTTTTCATGACCTTGATATATTTAATAGTCCAGGCTGATTTTTTTTCTTGGGATGTATGTAACTACATTCACTAGATTTAGGTTAAATATTTATGGTAAGATTCCTATTCTATGCGATTATAGCTCACTTGATTTTTATTAGGTAGCTGAGTAGTAAATATGGAATCTTATCAGTTTTTTTCTTACCTTGTACCACAGAATATGAATACTCATAAATCTAATCAAAATGTAATCTAAACAAATATTTTTAGTCATTTGCTTTATTGGAGGAAAGTCTTCAAGATATTCATCTTACCTTAAGGTAGACAGAGCAAGTATTGCATCCCTGTTTTACAAGTATGTTATTTTTCTCTTTTACAAATGACGAAATAGTCTCAGAGATCAGATAGAACTTGCCAAACTAGTAAGGAGAATTAGATGACTAGAGCCTAATGGGTAAGAGGAAAAAAGTAAAATTCATGGCCTGTTTTTCTATTTCCTCATATATCTACAACAGACTAGAATTGGAAGATAAAATTAGACTTTTTCCTGTCTTCATATCCCTTCTGAATCTATTTTCAAAGTTAAAAGGGAGCTCCAAACTGATGTTCTGAGCTTGAAGCCACAATAGACCTACAGGCAACTACGTAAGCAGGTGTTGAATCTTTCCCATTTAAATTTAGGAGGACATTTAGGACAAAACGCTTCTATTTTTAGAGCCAGTGCATGTGTATTTCCTGTCTGATGATGAAGACATAATTCCAGAAGAGTGGTAGCACTGTTTATATGGTCTGACTTAATTGACCCTTTTTTAGTTGATTTATTTTACCTTGTGGTAGTGAAGGCTGACAGCTGATAGGATTCTGTTGCCAGTCAGTGCCATTATTAAAATAACTGAAGTAATCTTACTTAGAAATTCCCATGCTTGTTCCACAGTTGACCATTACATATTCACAGGAACATTATTAATCTAATAGTTTATATAGATTTGAGACTTGGGGGCAACATGGAATACATTTCACCCTTAAGACTAATGACTTAAATGTCTCTTGCCATTGTACATGACTTTTATCTACCATACAAAAGAGAATTTTAAAAATTAAACTTGAGGTAAGAGTTAAGGTTGGGAAGATCAATATCATTTAATTGCTGATTTCAAAGGTGAGACTGATGACAGTCTTTGAGTTTTCTAGCTTTGTAATACTACCATCTTAATTTTTTCCAGCTGAGTTGTCTCCTTTTTCTCTGTAGAAACTTTCCTTGGTAGTTTCTATGTCTATTTCAGGCTTTCATTGAACCCTTCCATTCACTTGAAAATTTCCCACTTATAGTAAATGTCATTGATCTTCACATTCAAATATCTCAGATACTGTCCCAATCAAGAAATGTTTGTTACTTCCTAAAACATGATAGTTATGTAATTATTGCACCAATTAAAGACATTTATTCTCCTCAACTTATAAGGTGATTCAAATGTACAGAACAGTTGAAAAAATGCTATAGTAATCACTCATATACCTATCAACTAGATTTAATGGACTTAAGCATAATGACAGTTTATCCCTGAATACGTCAACATGAAACTCTTAAAACTAGGGCCCTTTTATGTATATATAATTGCAATAGTATTACAACAACTAAGAACGTTAACAATACTCTCTTTATATCCAGTATCCAGTCCATATTCAAATTTCCCATGTCCCCAAAATGTCCTTTTAGCTTGGGTTTTCAATCTAAAACTATTTAAGAATTACATAACTTCTGAAGTCATTCTAAATTGTAAATGAGATCCAGAAGCTTGATCATATTCACTTTGAATGTTTTTGCTGCACTGTTTGATGGATGATGCCAAGCAAATCTTTGTAGGGAATCCCGGTAGGAGGCACATCACTTGTAGCACCATCCTTCCAGCATAGATGTAATCTTTCCTTTTTACAGTTAGCAAGTAGCCAGTGAGATGACACCTTCCACTGTATGAACATCTTTGTGGTCTAAGTTTTCACATAGTTTTAGCAACCTGATTTCTCACCAGAACTGGTTATAACATTGGAGGTTCCACATGATTTTCTCATACTGCCCTTTCTCCATATATTAACTAACATTCTTTTGTGAAGAAACACTTTTTGTTACCAACTAGGGATAGATTGCAGTCTCTCCTGCAAAGGCAGAATAAATGCTTAACACCTTAATTGCCAGAATAGGGAGTTGATGTTGGCAATGTGTGTTGGAGTTGGTATTGCCCCTTCCATGGGTAGCAAGTGAGTATTCTCTCCCTCTCTTCTCCACTGCCTGTCATAAGAAACTCATCAATTTTTCATCTATTCAATGCCTTAAATTACTTGATTTTAAAATACAAACTGGACATTTTAGTTGTTTTTGCTTTCTTTGGTAATTTCTAAGGGACACATGCTATTAATGTATTCTCAAAGAAACAAAGGATCTTTGATACATGCTGGTTGATTTTTCTGATACAGCAGGTAAGGAGCAAATGAAACATTTAAGAAGAGTATTTTGTTTTATATTTTAGTGTATTTCCAAAGCTGAATCTCTAAAATCTTTTTAAGCTTAATAATGTTAAACATTAAATACACATCAGAGGAGTTTTTTGTCTTTTTTTCTTTCAAGATTTAGCAAATAATAATTTTGTTTAATGCTACTTTAAAAATTATGTGAAAACATAAATTTTGCAGTTATATTAAGATATATAAATAATAATTCTGTTATTTTGAACACGGTCTGTTCTCTATAATTTTTGTCCTTCTAAATGGCATTTCCTGTAAGGCTAAGTCAGTTGATTAATTTTCATAGGGAGCCATCTGTGGAAATAGTCACATTAAGGGAAGAAAAGCCTAAAAACTATTCCCCTCCTCTTTTCAATCCAAATTTGAAAGGGTGATTTACTTCAGAGTGATTGCTTCAACTTCAAAAAACTTAGCACTGAGTGTTGTTGAGCAAGACATTCTCAGTAATGAGTACTTAACGGAATCTCCTACACAATGTAGAAAGCATTTCATTAGCTGAACCAGTGGGGTCGTGGTGGGATGGAAAAGAAGTGTAGATGTTTGAGATCAATAGTCCATTCTTGATTTAAATACTATACATCACCTACTTTAATATAATCTGTACTGAACAAATCAATAATACTACTTGGTGTGAGAGACCTTTATTAAATTGTCTTGAAATTATTTTCAACTATTATTTGTATCATGGACCCCAGAAAACAAAGTTATTATGGGGCATGGAGGAATTTCTTCCCCCTTTATGTTAGTCTGAACCCTAGCAACTATTCAAATTGTCCTTTATTAAATGACAAAAATAACATTTTAAAACAGACTTTTTCTTTAGGAGTTTACATCTGATTTTATTGACATACATTGAAAGTAATTATCTCAAACTAATACGGATTATGCCTAACATTTGGTTTATGGCTATGCTTTACACAGTTCAGATATTCTTTGCCATTTATTGTGAAGGTGTGCTGTTTTTAAAACCCTATGAGGGTGGCTGTGAGTTGGACCTGACTCAACAGCACCTAACAACCATAAAATAAGAGTATGTGTAAGCTCTAAAATTTATTTTAAACAGCAGTATTTGTTTTCATCTCTGATAAATATGACTTTTGACCAAGCTCCTTTCAGAGAACTTACTTGTCTTGACGTATTTGTGAGACAGAGGTGAAATATATGTATTACAGATAAGAGATCCTAACAGATGTTTTGTCTTTTGTTTTTTAAATTCCTTTTGGAAAATTTCATGCTAGTTTGTACAGAGAACAGTATAAATGAGCCCATTTGTGCCCTTTTTAACTCCCTAGAACTGTTTTGAAGCAAATCCTAAACACCATATCACTTTATTTATAAATACTCCAGTTGTGTGACAAGTATATAGTATTATGCATGTGTATTCATAAACATAGTCGTATATAGTGGTTCATGTATCATCAGAAATCCAGGCAGTGTTCAGATTTCCCAGTTATGTAATTTTTGTAAGTGTTTTTGAATCAGAATCCAGATAAGGGCCATGCATTTCAGTTGACTGATTAGTTTTTTGGTCTCTTTTAATTTGTTGGCACTTGTTCACTGTCTCTCTCCCCCTCATTCCCTCCTCCCTCTCCATCTCTCTCACACACCAACTCATTGTCCCTCTCTCTTTCTCTCTCTCTCTCTCTCTCTCTCCCCCCCCCACAATATTTATTTGATGAAGAAATTGGGTTATTTACCCAATAGGGTTTTCTGTGGTCTGAATTTTGCTGATTGCATCTTTGGGTTGTCTATTTTCTTATATTTTTTGGAACATATTCAGATTTGTTGGTTAGTAAGAAGACATTTTACAAAGTGTATATTTTTATCAGAAGACATAAAATATGTCTGAATCTTCCACTTAGGTATCAATTGATGAGCATTGCTTAGATCCTTTATATTAGTGATTGTAAACTGGCAATATTTTAATGTTTTTTCTTCATTTATTAATGAGGATACCTCTGTGTCATTGTTCAGTTACCCTTAGTTATAATTCGTATAGGGAAGACGAGTACTTCATTATTTTGTATTTATATCAATTACCTAAACAATGACGTAATTCTCCAACTTCCATCAAAGGTGACTAACGAATTAGTTTTTATGTCTCATTATGAGTTTGTGGATTCAGAGATCAGTCATACATTAATCAATTCCTATTGTTATTCTTATTAATGCTTTAATTGTCCCATGTTTGGCCAAGTAATCATTAAGTCAGTTTGAGTCCTTTTGACATGACCCCAGATAACCATTGATTTTTAATAAGGCAGGATGTTCCAGAATCATCTACATTTCCTGACCCAGGCTGGCAATCAGCCATTTCTCCAAAGAATGCCGCAGTAGAGTTTTTAAAGGTTACATTATCAAAACTAACATAAGAAACACTTTATAAATCTCATCCTGATCTAATAATTTTCCACTTACACAGAAACAAACAGGTTGAAGAGGAGTTTTTTTGTTTTGTTTTGTTTTTGTGGTACTTGGAGGTGGAACCCAGGGCCTTGCACATACTTTGCAAGTACTTTATTACCGAGATGTACTCCCAGCCATTTTTAAATTTTTTTTTATCTTGAACAGGCTCTCACTAAGTTACATAGGCTGCCCCTGGCTTCAAACTTGTGATCCTCCTGCCTCTGCCTCCTGAGTCACTGGGATCACAGATGTGAGCCACCACATTTGCCTCAAAGAAGTTTTAATTCAAAATAATGAAAAACCTAAAGAAGACTTCCCTTTGACTTCAGAGTTTGTTATATTCTTGTTGCAAAATTGACTTCTCTGTCTCTGGGTGACCCCCTCATTCCCTTTTATGCAGCAAAATGTTGAAGGTAAGTATGCGCTGATTGGCAAAAGCAAAGCTAGCTACCCATTAAAAATTCAGAATAATTGATTTCAAAACCACCCACAAGTAAAAGTTGAATATAATATGCCCAAATCAACTAGAAAAGTTTGGGATTAGTAACAGCAAAGCAAGAAACTCTAGTCTCACATAGAATGCTTCTCTCTCAGAATATGATTCCTCATCTATAAACGAGAGTTTGGATTAGAGACTGCTTCTAGGATGAGTCTGTTAATGTAATATTTATCATTATCTGGGTTGTTCTTTTCCAACCTTATTCTTTACTTCAAATATTTTTAAGCCATTTACTGGGTGCTAAGCAATATATTGTTAGGTGCAGTTGAGTCAGTATCCAACTCATAGCAACCCTATGTACAACAGGCGAAACAGTATTATTATTGCTCCTCTTCTATTCATAGGGTCTTCAATGGTTGATTCTTTTGGGGGAGTGGGTTTCCAAGCCCTTCTCCCAAGCTTACCCTATCTGGTGTTCTCAGGCAGTCTCCCATCCAAGTACTAACCAGGTCCGGCCCAGCTTAGCTTCTGAGATCTGATGGGATCAGATGCCACAGTGGTACGACAGCAGGCTAAGCTCTATGTTAGGTGGTAGAAATACTGGGGATGGGGAGATTCCCAGATTGCTTACTTTCATACCCTGCTAAGAGGAGGTACTTTCCTCATCTATACATTACATGAGTCTGTAATAATAATAGTCCTAAAATTCACTATATTATTTTCTGATCACTTATTTTTTTGAAATCTGAGTACTGTTACTGATATATGTTGGCACTAAAAACAACTTGCATGAACTTTCTGACATTCTGAGAAATTGCTTCTTCTAATTACCTCTCCTTTGACATGTAATTTTTAGTTAAAAATGTTTCCCATTAGTTAAATTATTTGTGGTGATAAAATACAGAAGTTAATTTGAATTCTGCATTTCGTTCTCACGTTTTAAAAACCTTATACATTTAAAAAGGTAGTGGTATTTGCTGTTACCAGAGTTAATGGGGTATATAGTATTTACCTGTATATTGCTGTATTATATTTTTCTTAGGAGAATATAAAGGGTCTACTTCATCACATTTTCTACTTGGCAGTTTCATTTGAAATATAAACATTTATCTAGAATGTCCTTATTTAAAGCTTCAGTCTACTTTAATCCCATGTACAAAAAGTAGTACAAAACATACATTAAAATGAAGTTGAGTGGAAGGAAACAATTTCAATAAGAAGGATGCTTCCTATTTTTTTTTAAATAGTAACAATAGGAGATTCCCACCCACAAACTCATACTGTGATTCAGCCTTCAATTAGTCTGATAGTGCAGCACATCAAAGATTCTTCCTAGAGCTTAAGTCATATTGTGCTAATGATAATAAACCTTACTTTTAAAGAGATTGATTACACATGCCTTTCAGCTTGAAAGTATGCCATTTAGGGCAGCATTTTTAGCATCTTTATATTATATAAATAATTTCTTAAAAGAGTTAATTCAGAAAGTTTACTACCAAGACACAGGAGTTATGATAAAATTATGATGCTGGCCATGTGTCCCTTTACACTCCTAGATTTCTACAATGACAGGATAGATTGACTCCAGATGCTTACCAATCCTTGTATTTTGTGATACTCTAAAGGCTCAAAGTTATGTTGCTACTTTATGGTGCGTACATTTTTTTCTTTGGTTCTGTGTAAGAATGAGTTCCTTCAGGAAAGATCTCCTTGTGCAGTATATATGTGTTCCCCTGCCTTTATTTCCCACATTTTTCAGGAAATGAATAACCCTTCTTCCTTTTATTACTTCTTTCATACTCATATAAGTAAACATCATTGTATTTGTATGTTGGTTTTGATCTTTATTGTGTGTAGTCTCTTCATGGTCTACTCAATGAAGTGAAATTTTCTTCCCACTCTTAATCAGCTTTTGTAACTGCCATCCAGATATTCTTCTACACATAGTATAAAACTTAACCATGTTCCTACAAACTGGATTTTGAAGACTGAGTATGAAAAAAGAATATAAAATATCTCGACTTTTTACCTCAATTACGTGTTAAGATGATAATATTTTGGAGATGTTCAGTTATGCAGAATATACCATTAAAATTAATTTTACCGAGTTTTAGTTTTAATAATGTGGTTTCTAGAACATTTTAAATTACATATGAGGCTCATGTTATGTTGCTATTTGACATTGCTGCCTTTGAATAATTATGGAATTGACCCTGCAATCCTACCACAGTCAGATCTTAGAAGTTAAGCAGGGTGGGACCTGGTTAGTTCTTAGATGGGAGACCTCCTTGGAACCCAGTTGTTGTAGGCTTGGGAGAACCCAGAAACCCATTCCCAAAAGCAATCAGCCACTGAAAAACCCTACAAATAGCAGAGAAGCACAACAATAACATTTTGTCTATTGTACATAGGGTCGCCATGAGTCGTCAGCCACCAACTTGACTGCACCTAACAACAATTATGCAGTCATCCAAATCCCTATCTTTGTATAATAATTCCTATTTCAGACATTATTCCCCAAAATTCCTTGGAATAAACTACATGTAGTTCTGTTGTTAGCGTGTCACATGATGTGGTAGTGCCAGAGTGCAGCTTGAGCATATGCCTCTCTCTTCTATTTGTAGACATAGTGATTGTCATCACAATGCCATACCTGGTACCATTCAGGAAAAAAAAGATTTAGAATATCAACATGAATGAAACCATTGTCTTTGTGGTTTAGTGTTGTATTCAGCATTTAAAAAAATAATTTTAACTTTATAAGGATTGGGGTTTAGCTCAGTTGGTAGAGCACTGCTTTGCATTTTCTGAGGACCAGGGTTCAATCCCTAGCACCATAAAAATGGGAGAAAAATGTGGCAGTCCACTCCAGAAGCAATCCCCAAACAATCAGCCACTGAAAACCCTATGAGGGTCACTATGAGTCAGACACAACTTGACAGCACCTAACAACAAGGCTTATATTACCTTATGGACATTTAGCTGTGATCTTTGTAAATGAATGTTACATATGAAATAAATGTTAATGAGGAAAATCTAACTGCTTTACTGTAATAAACTTTAAGTTATGATCTTACTACGTTATCTGATAACACTGTAATTTGCATGAATATTAGAATAAGAAAGAAACATTTCACTGATTAAATTTTACTACCATTGGAAATATAGTTAACATAGAATCCACATTAAAGTTATGACATGCTGTACTTGTTATATTGCAGATTTTAAGATGTATGTAAAAGATAGCAAACTCCCACTTAAACTGAGATAGATCAAAATGGATTATGTTTTAATCTCATATAATTTAGTGCTATATATCACATACTTAAAACATTACTCCATTTTTTTAAATATAGAGTGTTCTTTTTAAAGACCTCTTTTTAGTTTGACTATTGAAAATTCTCAAAATTACATATGTTAAACTTCAAATGCAGTAAGTACATTTTATATAAATATGGTAGCCAAGCAATAAAACATTTGATCATTATAGAAATCTTCTGTTGTAAAGTATCAATTTTATCTACATTTTTAGGAAACTAGAATTCAGGCAATGGATAAGGATGCCAAGAAAATCCACAGTTTCTCTATCATCAATCCTGCTGCTGGTCAAGCTGTAACTCACATTTTTGCAGTTGACAATAGAGAAGAACTTCAGAAGTGGATGGAAGCCTTCCGGCAGCATTTCTTTGATCTTAGTAAGTTGATATTTGGATTTTCTAATAGTTTATTCATATAGCCTGAAAGGTTGCACACAACAATCTAAATATTAAAATTATAACCCAGAGTTTATAGCAAGAATTCTTTATTCTCCAGAAAAACTTGATGCTAGATCATCAATAGCCTTCGGCCATACCATCTTGGCATTCAGTCCCATCTGATCTTGATAGCTAAGCAGGATCTGACCTGGTTTGTCCTCAAATGTGAGACCACTTGGGAATACTGGGTCCTATAGGCTTGGTAGAAAGACACAGCAGCCCACTGCTGATAGCAGAGAAACACTGACGATAGTGCCGGCATGACACAGTGTTGGAGAGTGTTTTGTTTGCTGTACATAAGGTCACTATAAGTCAGACCCTGCTCGATGGCACCTAACAATGTCATCAATACACTGGTGCTTTTTGTCTCAGTCTCTTTCCAGTCCCTGACTATTGTACAGTATACCTTTGCATCATTAGCTTCCCTTCCTCATAATTTTAGTTCCTCTGGTCCCTCAAACAACCAGACCACATTTTCTCAAAATGTTAAGATTTTAACTGCTTAAGGCAATGTCTTTGATCCAAGGGATAAGATGCCATTTGAGAAGCAAAAACCTTTTCTTATTAAATGATGATCCTAAAATACTGAAATGTTCAGTAAGGTGCCTCATTTACGTAACCTTCTGTTCACTCCAAATTTGTTATAATATCACTTTGAATATTATCCAGAGAGATTTTTTTAACCCCACGTTTTCCATCTCAATAATACAGTCCAATGGCATGGATTATAAAATTAGTGTGATAGCATTATAATAATAAATGTAAATATATGAGGTTCTAATATTTCTCATTTTAACCAGCAGGAAAATACTGAAATTGTAGCAGTTATTTGTCTTTACTGATGAAAAATTACCAGCATATTTAGCATTTCTGAGGATTGATCCCAGGGCCTTGCACATGCTAGGCAAGCATTCTATTGCTGTGCCACACCCCCAGCCCTTTTTGTAATTTTTTATTGTCAGACAGGGTCTTTCTAAGTTATGCACACTGCCTTTGGCCTCACATTCATGATCTTCCTGCCTCAGCCTCCCGAGGTGGTGAGATTATAGGCATCTGGCTCTGGTGGCTATTTCTGATCAAACTAAGCCTACTATTAGCTTCAGCCAGTATTTAATGTCTATAAAATATGAGTCTACAGAATTACAGAGTAGAATCATTTCTAAACAATGGAAAGTTATTTCCACATCTTAGACATAATCCTAGAGATGTTTTAAGAATTATATTCTGGAACACTATAAAGAGTTAATACCTGCAGTCTTCGGGTTAAATTTTTAGATTTCATCTCATTCATGGCTTCATCAGGCATTGAGTGAAGGTTGAGAAGGAGGCAAAAAAGGGAACTAAACTTATTGATTACCTCCAGTGTACTAGATGGCTTTGTTTCTTTCTCATGACACTCTCTTGAGGCAGCAATTATATTACTCTACTCTAGGGAGAGAAACTCCCACACATCTGTTAGTTTGCCGGACTGTGGGGGCTTGTGTATTGTGATGAGGCTGAGAGCTCTGCCACTGTAACCTCAGATATGATCAAGGTTACCCATGGTGGACAGGTTTTCAGCTGAGCTTCCAGACTAAGACAGATTAGGGAGTAGGACCTGGTGAACCACTCCCGAAAAAACTAGCCATTGAAAATGCTAAGACTAGCAAAGAAACATTGTCAGATACAGTGCTGGAAAATGAGCCCCCCAGGATGGAAGGCACTCAGAAGACTACTGGGGAAGAGTTGCCTCCTCAAAGTAGACTCTACGGTGATGACGGAAATGGAGTAAAGCCCCAGGGTGCTCAACTTGCTGATGTCACATGACTCAAAATGAGGAGAAACAGCTGTAAACATCCATTAATCACTGGAGCATGGAATGTACGTAGTATAAATCTAGGAAAATTAGAAACCATTAAAAGAGAAATGGAGCGCATAAACATTGACATTCTAGGAATCAGTGGGCTAAAATGGACCGGCATAGGCCATTTTGAGTCAGACAATCATATGGTCTACTATGCTGGGAATGATAAACTAAAGAGAAATGAGGTTGCATTCATCATCAAAAAAGACATTTCAAGATCTGTCATGAAATACAATGTTGTCAGTGATAGAATGATATCCATACGCCTACAAGGAAGGCCAGCTAATATGACTATTATTCAAATTTATGCACCCACCACCAGGGCCACAAATGAAGAAAGGGAAGACTTCTATCAGCTTCTGCAATCTGAAATAGATCAAACATGCATCAAGACATACTGATAATCACTGGTGACTGGAATGCAAAGGTTGGAAACAAAGAAGAAGGCTCAGCAGTTGGAAAATATGGTCTTGGTGGCAGAAACGAAGCTGGAGATCGCATGATAGGATTCTGTCAGAACAATGACCTTTTCATTACAAATACATTTTTCAACATCATAAACGGAGACTATATACATGGACTTCACCAGATGGAACATACAGGAATCAAATTGACTACACATGTGGAAAGAGATGATGGAAAAGCTCTATACAAAATGTCAAAACAAGACCAGGTGCTGACTATGGATCAGACCATCAACTTCTCATATGCAAGTTCGAAGTGAAGCTGAAGAAAATTAGAATAAGTATACAAGAGCCACAGTATGACCTTGAGTATATCCCACCTGAGTTCAGAGACCATCTCAAAAATAAGTTTTAATGCATTAGACACGAATGACAGGAGACCAGAAGAGTTGTGGCATGACATAAAAGATATCATTCAAGAAGGAAGCAAAAAGTTCTTAAAAAGACAAGAAAAAAAGGAAAGACCAAATTACATGTCAAAAGAGATAGTAGAACTTGCTCTTGAATGTCGAGCAGCCAAAGTAAAAGGAAGACATGATGAAGTTAAGGAAGTAAAAGGAAGATTTCAGAAGGCAGCTCGAGAAAACAAAAACAAATATTATAATGACATGTGCAAGGATCTGGAGGCAGAAAACCAAAAGGGAAGAACATGCTCCGTGTTTCTCAAGCTTAAGGAAGTGAAGAAAAAATTCAAGCCTCGAGTGGCAGTAGTGAAAGATTCTACAGGGAAAATATTAAATGATGCAGGAAACATCAAAAGAAGATGAGAGGAATACACAGAGTCATTATACAAGAAAGAATTGGTAGATGACCAACCATTCCAAGAGGTTGCATATGAAGAGGAACCAATGGTGTTGAAGGACGAAGTGGAAAATGCCTTGAAAGAACTGGCAAAACACAAGGCACCAGGAATTGATGGGATACCAATAGAGATGTTTCAACAAACAGATGCAGCACTGGAGGTGTTAACATGTTTATGCCAACAGGTTTGGAAAACAGCTACTTGGCCAACTGACTGGAAGAGATCCATATTTGTGCCTATTCCCCAAAAAGGGGATCCAACTGAATGTGCAAACTATTGGACAATATCATTAATATTGCACACCAGCAAAATTCTACTAAAGATCATTCAGAAACGACTGCAACAGTATATAAACAGGGAATTACCAGAAAATGAGGCAGGATTCAGAAAAGGTGGGGGGGGGGGAACCAGGGACATCATTGCTGATATCAGGTGGATATTAGCTGAAAGCAGAGAATATCAGAAAGATGTCTATCTATGTTTTATTGACTACGCAAAAGCATTTGATTGTGTGGATCATAACAAATTATGGATAACACTTCGGAAAATGGGAATACCAGAACACCTAATTGTGCTCATGAGAAATCTGTACATGAACCAGGAGGCAGTTGTTCGAATAGAACAAGGAAACACTGCGTGGTTTAAGGTTGAGAAAGGTGTGCGTCAGGGCTGTATACTTTCACCCTATCTCTTCAATTTATACGCTGAGCAAATAATCCGAGAAGCTGGACTTTATGAGGAAGGACGCGGCATCAAAATTAGAGGAAGACTCATTAACAACCTGCGTTATGCAGATGACACCACTCTGCTTGCTGAAAGTGAAGAGGATTTAAAATATTTGCTGATGAAGATCAAAGATCATAGCCTTCAATATGGGTTATGACTAAACATCAACAAAACAAAAATTCTTACGACTGGGTCAGCATGCAACTTCACAATAAATGGAGAAAAGATTGAGGCTGTCTAAGAATTTGCTTTGCTTGGCTCTATAATCAACACCCGTGGAAGCAGCAGTCAAGAAATCAAAAGACACATTGTTCTAGGAAAAGCTGTGGCAAAAGATCTCTTTAGAGTATTGAAAAAAAAAGATGTCACATTGAAGAAGAAGGTGCATCTGACTCATGCCATGGTATTTTCAGTGGCATCATATGGTTGTGAAAGCTGGACATTGAACAAGAGAGACAGAAAAAGAATTGATGCTTTTGAATTATGGTGCTGGGACGTCTATTGAATATACTATGGACTGCCAAAAGAACGAACAAATCTGTCTTAGAAGAAGTGCAACCAGAGTGCTCCTTGAAAGCAAGAATGGCCAGACTACGTCTTACATATTTCGGACATGTAGTCAGGAGAGATCACTCCCTGGAGAAGGACACCATGTTTGGGAGAGTGTCAGTCAACACAAAAGAGGAAAACCCTGCACCAGATGGATTGACACAGTGTCTGCAACAATGGGCTTAAACATAAATAAGATCGTTTGCCTGGCACACAATCAGCAAGTGTTTTGATCTGCTGTACATAGGGTCGCTATGAGTCGGACTCGACTCGATGGCACCTACAACAACAACAGGGAGAGAAAACTGAGACCTAAAGAGATTTCTGGTTCATGACATTAAACTGAAAGATTCCCTATATGGCCTTCTTGTTTCTTTAGGACTTGTTTTCCTTAAGTAGTAGCCCTAGGCTCTCAATAAATATTTAAACATTTCTTCCATGTTTATCAGCTTCTACTACATTTCTTGGGCTGGGATTTAGCTCAGTGGGTAGAGCGCTGCGCTGCAGTCTCTGAAGCCCCGAGTTCAAAATGGGAGCACCGCAAAATGGGAGCAGGACCTGGCAATCCACTCCCAAGGCAATCCCGAAACAGTCTGCCATTGAAAACCCTATGAGGGTCGCTATGAGTCGGATACTGACTCAACGGCACACAACAAGAAGAACTACATTTCTTGAGTTTAAAATTTCAGCAGATCTTAGGTGTGTGGCCTTAATAACAACTTCCTTTTTAATTTTTTTGTTTTGTTTTGTTTTCTTTTGTTTTTTGTACTGAGGATTGGACCTCGGGCCTCACACTTGCATGCTCTGCAAGTGCTGGACCACTGAGCTGCACCCCCAGCCCACTTACTTACCTTTTGAGACAGGGTCTCACTAAATTACGCAGACTGCCTCTGGTCTTGAACTTGCAATCCTCCTGCCTCCGCCTCCTGAGCCACTGGGATTACAGGCATGCACCACCGTGCCCAGCCCTTTTTAGTTTTTTGAGATAGGGTCTCACGTAGCTCATACTGGTCTTGAATTTACAGTCCTCCTGCCTCTCCCTTCTAAGTGCTAGGATTATAGGCATGCACCACTACATCAAGCCAACAACTTCCATTCTTTTGCGGATCACAGCTAAAATTGCTTTCTTAAATGTTCTGGTTTACAGGCCATTTTATTTTTAAAAATGATTCTAATATTTTATACTTTTTACAGGCATAGAAATAGAAAGGAAGGGTAAATATGAAGGTAATAATGCCAAGTATTATAGTTTGGATATCAACTGAATTAGAGAATGGTCTCATTTTCTAGATTGTCTGAAATAAATTATGATGTTAAAAGGGGGCTGGAGGGGTAAGAATTTCATGACATTTTTGTACTACCAAAGTAACAAAGTGATGACAGCTTGGTTCTCAGGTGTAACTACTTCTTTGGTACTTAATTTAATGCTTTTTAAAATAAAATCAGCCAATCGGTATAAATATTTTTTCTTTCTTTTTTTCCTTTTTTTGTCGTATCCTGGTGTTGAACTGAGGACTCTGCAGGTACTTTGCAAGTGCTTTACCACTGGGCTGTCCCCTCCAGCCCATTTTTTTGTCTTGTTTTGTTTTGTTTTTGAGTCAGGTCTCACTAAATTATGCAGGCTGCCTCTGGCCTCGAACTCACAATCCCCTAGATCACTGGGATTATAGGCATGTGCCACTGCACCCTGTGATCGATACAATTTTTAAAGTAAAAATTCTATTACATTAATACTTTGAAAATTTATTATGTTGGGCATATGAAGCAAAGGTGGGAGTATTTATGCTATCCTAAATATTGACTTTTACTTTAAATTTTATTTTTTTAATGGCAAACATAGCATCTTATGATCTTGGTTGAAGTATGGTGTGTAAACCAAATAGAGGAACCATATCAAGAACAGAATAAAATAAGAATAATTTAATATTTGGAGCACATTTCAACTCTTTGGCCCCACCTAAGGGCAAAAAACAAGGAAGATAAGATAATTAGAATTAGTTGATGGAATTAGAAACACTGGGGGAAGTAGGTCTATTTAGCATGGAGAATAGACAAGGTGTAGAGCTTAGGAGGCAAAGGGGATAAATTGGTATTTTTAATATTTCAGAGCTAACAAACATGTAAAAGAAGAGTGACCCTTGTTCTGGACGGTCAATAGCTAGGTAGATCGAAGCTATAGAAAGTTCAAAAAGACTAGGAACATTCAATGTTGAAATATTTAATAATATGAATATTGAGTTATGTTAGCAGTTTAGAATGATAGATTACTTTGACTAGGAACATTATAACAATAAATAGTATTGTGGAAAACATCCTCAATATATAGGTTGTTACATGAAAAAAACATATCTGTTTACTATTTATTTCATATTGGGCCTCTGTTTTCATGTAAATGTATTGACTATCATATATAACCATGTATACAAACTTACTCGCTGGCAAAATAAATTGTAAAGTCTTGACCAGTCAACATATACATGTGTACTTCTGACACAAATAACATATGGAATAAAATGGGATTATATTCTAGTTTCAACATGATTAATATCCTGCTTCTAGTTTAACAATGAAATGCTTTCATCTATCAGTACATAGAAAATACCATACTTGATAATAATTTGTCCAAAAATTGGCAAATATTTGCAAATATAAAGTGAATCATCATTTACCCATTATATAAGGACTCTTTCTTTCTGTCTCCAAGAAGAATAAGCTGGCTTTTATATACTTATGTGAAAAGAGAAATTGGGGAAAGAATAAGATGTCAGATCTGAGACTGTATTGGATTTAAATTCTAGAGATCAAGCTTTGAAGTCTTGTACTCAGGAATTTATTTCCTCTTTGAATTGCTATGTGGGTTCTTAGAAAATTTTACTACATTCTATACTTAACATAATAAAACATACTGAAAGGCTATTTTATGTTTCTTAACTAGTTAAGGTAATGGATTTAAAATCTTTGCGTATATTACCATTTTACTACGACAGTATATTCAACTAGAGACAACAAAATGAATAATTTAACTAACATGAAATGTCTTTGATTTTTAAGCCATGGAAAATAACCAAATTGGTTATTAAATTTGGATATTGAAAATATGAAAAAAGGAGTTGGACACAGTGGTACAGCCTGTAATCTCAGCGACTCAGGAGGTAGAGGCAGGAAGACCACAAGATTGAGACCAGAAGAAGCCTGTGTAACCTAGTGATACCCTGACTCAAAAAAATAATAAAGGGCTAGGGGTGCCGCCCAGTGGTAGAGCAGTTGTAAAGTATGTGGGAGTCCCTGGGTTCAACCCCTTAGTATTGCCAAAAGTGGGAGAGGAGAAATATAGAACATAAATCAATTTCAAAGGACACATAGGTGTATATTACATTTACTTTGCTGCTGGTGTGCGATGTAAAAATGTTGAATCTCAATAATTTTTGTAATAGTAAACACATAGTATCTAGCAGAGTTGCTGTCCAGCATACAGATGCACAATAAATTTGGAAGGATTCAGTTTTTTGATATCCACTCAGGAGGAATAAATCAGAAAATTTTCAGATTAAAATAGTGAACAGCATAATTAAAAGAAAAATGAATACCGTCCACACTTTAAATACTTAATAGTTGAAACAACTTATTTAAGAATATTATCTTTTTCTTATTCCAAATGCTTAAACAGCCTTTCTAAAACAAATTAGACTTGGAATTTTGTAAAGCGATATTTCCTTATAGTAAAAGGTTTATATATGCCTTTTGTTTCAATGAAAATATTATTTTTCTAGAGTTAGATGATGTCCTGAAAAGCATGGTGGTGATTAAATAATTCTTAGTTCTTAATTAAAATTTTCAAACTTAAAAGATTTTTGAAGAACCACCATTCCTTCTTTTTTTTTCTACTTCCAGGCAACTGTATTTCAGTTGAATTTTTATTCTTACCTTTCAGCTGTCTTGAATACTAGATGTTTTAATATTTAAAGGAAGAGAACTTGCACAAACTTTTGCCATGAATGGAAATTTTAAAGTATTGATCATTTAGTGAAATAGTACTGTATCTAATAGCCTGAAGAACTTAATATCTGTGCATAGAACTTTTTAAATAAATTACTTTTATGTGCAGTATTAGACTTTGAAATTATGGGTAGTACTAGGTTTTTGTGCAAGTTTCCTTAAGGCAATACTTTAGTTATAAATTCACTGTTATTTTTCAAAGCAAAATAGTGTTGGAGTCTGTTGGAAATGAAATATATATCTTCACATTTATGTTTAAACTAGCCTGCCTTTTTCTTTCTTTTTAAGGCCAATGGAAGCATTGTTGTGAAGAACTTATGAAAATTGAGATTATGTCACCACGGAAACCACCTTTGTTCTTGACAAAAGGGGCAACCTCAGTCTACCATGATATGAGTAAGTGGGGTTTGTCTTTTCTAAGCTGCACGGTAACAAAAACAACATTGTCCATACCCCAGCCTCTTATTCTATTGACATTAAAATGCTAAAAATTTCAGGGGTCGATCAAAATGAATGAAAAAGGATGATGATAGACTAAGGAACTCGTGTTTAATAGATGAATTGATACAAGATTAATTAATACAGATTTTTCATACCTGGAATGCTCAAGATCAAACAAAAATGTTAAGCCTTAAAATAGATAAAAGCACACTAAAAATAAGTATTAGCTGAGTAGATGATGAAAATTCTGAAGATAAAAATGTACAGAATCTAAGGTATAATCACATTCAGTAATTTTTTCCATATTATATGTATTTTTTAGTAGTGTTAATAAGTGAATATTAATGCATAGAAGTTTTCCTCTGGCCAAAAATGATTGTGTAAGTCTACTTTAGAAAATTTTACATTTCTTATTCATAGTCCATTTTCTGACACTTGGAAAAGTGTTTATTCCTCCTTGTTGGAGTGCCTTAGTGCCTAGTATTGTGAACAAGTACAAGTCAATAGTAAGTTTGAGTCTAATTTGCCACTGATATACCTGCACTTATATATACTTTAAAATGTTAGATTAAAAATGATACATTTGGATTTACACATTTAAAAATACCAGTAATTCATTTGATAGACATTTATGTCTGTTCTCTTATTTTTTCCAGTGAAAATTTCATCCTACATTCTTACCACCAAAATCATATGAGGGCTTCACACTTCTTCCTTAGGTTTCTAATTTAGAATTTTTTCCCTTTTACCATTAGCAGAGACTTGGCTGGTCCACAGGAAAGAATACTAATCCAGTTACAGTCATCCCAGTTTCTGCTATAGCTGTCACTGCTATAGCAGAAAAAACAGGCCAAACAAACTTATGGGGCAAAAGGTTTATTGGGAGAATCAGTCCATAATGGCAGCAGGGCCTGTGGCAGACAGTCTTACAGCATGGCAGACCAGAAATAGAGAGGGACCTGGGCTGCAGGTCTAGGGTAAAAACATCCAAAGTCCCACCCCCAGGGAGCTCCTTCCATCATGCTAGACCAGTCTCCCAAAGTTCCACAACCTTCCAGGACAGTGCCACCAGCTAGGGACCCAACATTAAAGCACATGACTTGTGAAGGATACTTTATATTCAAACCATGACAATACATCAAGATTTCCTAGATGTCAGAATAAGGTTTTAAATTCAAGCAAAGTTATCTAATAAATATTTAACTTATAGAATTAAAAAAAAAAGTACTCACTGGTCTTAGGGATGTGGCACAGTGGTAGAGCTCTTGCCTACCATGTGTAAGGCTGTCAGGCCCTGTATTGGATCCCTAGTATTCCCCGCCCCCCCCCCCCAGAAAAAAACCTCATAATATCTCCATATTATTTAGGAGTATGTGTGTGTGTGTGTGTGCATGTGTGTGTGTGTAGCTACACACCCCTAGTCTCCCCCCTTTTTTGAAACAAAATCTCACTAAATTGCACAAGCTTGCCTCTGGCCTTCAACTTGGGATCCTCCTGCCTCTCCCTCCCAAGCTGGTGAGATTACAGGCATGTACCACCATGCCTGGCTCAGGAATATAATTTTTTGTGTGTATTTCACACAGCATGTATATATATACTACATGTATAGTATACTACAAGTTTGTGGTTTAGCTCAGTTGGTAGAGCACTGATCTGCATTCTCTGAGACCCTGGGTTCAATCGCCACCACAACAAAAATGTGAGAAGGACCTAGCAGCCCACTCCCAATTCAATCTTGAAACAATCTGCCATTGAAAACCCTATGAATGGCAGAAAAGCACTGACATAGTGCCAGGCATGGAACAGTGTCAGGGAGTGTTTTGTTCTGTTGTACAAAGGGTCTCTGTGAGTCCAACCTGACTCAAAGGCACCTAACAACAACAACAACATTCTTATACAACCCTAAGTCCAATATATGGGCTGGGGTTTAGCTCAATTGGTAGACTGCTTGTTCTGCACACTCTGAAGCCCTGGGTTTAATCCCCTGCACCACAAAAAATGGGAGAAGGACCCAGAAGCCCACTCCCAAAACAATTATCCATTGAAAACTCTATGGATAGCAGAGGAGCGCTGTCAGATATAGTGCTTCTTTCATTCTATTGTACATAGGGTCACTATGAGTCAGACCTGACTCCATGACACCTAACAACAACAACCTCTTATTACATATATATATGCTATGTATTTCACATATGTATTGTGCATATATAGTATATAATGTGTCTGTAGTACATGATATCCTTGGTTCTTGGTTCTATTGATACCATCATTTTTAAAGGTAAACATTTTATTGCTTATCCTACCTTAAGTGTTTGATGGCCATTATTGATAGCATACTGGTTTGGAAAATAATAGCTTTCACGTAAAGTTCATATGTTTTGAATTTTTTCCCATGCAGTTTTTTTCTTAAAACTATTATAGGCATTGACTCACCTATGAAACTTGAAAGTTTAACTGACATAATACAAAAAAAAATTGAAGAGACAGATGGACTGTTCCTTACTGGTCAGGATGAAGAATCTTTACCACCTCCTTGGGCCACACTCTTTGATGGTAATCATCAAATGGTCATCCAGAAAAAGGTATTGTCCCCTGCAGGCAAGCTGACACATGATGGGAAAAGGAAAAAGAGACGAGCTCCCCTTCCTCCTTCTGATAAGCCTCCATTCAGCTTGAAAACACAGACGAACTCAGATCACTTGATGAAGGATGACTGGGGAAAAACAAGCATAACTGGAGCCTCGCCTTTGGGTCCCAAACTATCATCCCTAGTGCATCACTTACAGAAACCAGTCACTGTTCCTAGGAAACTTCTTCCTGCCAGGAAAAGTAGTTTAACTGATGATGAGCACACAGACACTAAAACCAATTTTGAAGCTAAGCCAGTGCCAGCTCCAAGGCAGAAATCCATCAAAGACATTTTGAATCCTAGATCATGGTTGCAGGCACAAGTATAGAAAACCTTTACTGTATAAAACATTTAACAAAATCTATAACCGTAAGGCTTAATTCAAATGCATTATAAATATAGTAATGTTATATAATTATATAGGTAAATATGATAGCAATTTACATAAATAATAAGCTACTAGGTATAGAAAAGATCTTATAATGAAGAAATTGATTTCTTTTTTACTTCTGATTTTCAGAATATAAGTGGTTTTCCCTGCAGAGTGTGTAAGAGGCAGTTTCTAGACAATATCCTAATTGTTGAAGGGTTAATTTATTCCTAAATTAGTACCAGGCAGTGAATAAGCAGTAGGCAGAAGAAAGCATTAACATTTCTTTTGGGTAGAGACTGTCTAGTAATTTAAAATGTGTTAAATATGAGCCATATTCTCATTGTGAGAATTTTAATACTAATGGAATGTTTCAAAGGTTTTATTCAAGCCACAAATTAAAAAATCCACCCAAGAAAATTTTCTTCTTAGCATTCTGGAATTCTCATCTACTGGTTCACTGGCTCTCATCTATTGTTTAACTCACTAGTTTATAGGCTTGACCTTTTAAATTCCTGGGATAAATTTTGAAATATTAAATTCTCTGTCTTTAAAGGGAATTTACAATATGCTATTGAAAGTCATTTCCTTGATGAGCTCTGAAATCCTGTTGATATTAACTCTCATAAGTGAAGCATAACATTTATTAGTTTAGAGAAATGGTAGGTGAATTGTTCTTTACATCCACTTTTCTGTGGTGTGTTGCTAATTTCATTGTGCTTTTGGAATTTGGGGAAGTGAGTAGCTGATTAACACATTAAAATTTATTTAATATTCAAAAAACAGATGGCAGATTCAGAAATATCAGAAAAGTTGGCCATGGTAATAAATTTAAGAATTAATCTTTTTAAATTTTTACTTAGATTTCCTTTTTCTAATAAGGATTGATGTCTGTTATTGGTATTAGTCATTAAAAGACATATTCTTATAAAAACAACATTGGAATCAATATCATAGGAGGTAATTTCCATAGCAACTAATCATAGTGACCCAAACAGGATTATGAAATCAAGTGAGGAATAAATAGCAAGAGGATGAATATCTTAAAGGAACAAAAAATCCATCTTTTATAATAACGCTTCTTGTAAACAAGAGCTGAATGATTTAAAAAAATCTAATCAGAATTTCCAAATAAAAGTTTCCATAAGGTGTCAGCAACTGCACTAAAAATCTCAAGTCACACTGAACCCTAAACGTCATTGCAAGAAGTAAAAATATAAGAATTAAATTACTGCCCTGTGTATAATCCCTAGAGATCCTTTTTAAAACTGGTAAGGACTCTGGATCAGAACTACATTATTACAAAACAAAATGAACATTCGACCAATAAAAGCATTAATTTAAATTGAGCCTTTCATTATTTTTAGATAGCCAAGTCTTTTTTCATTTATAGAGCATGATGTAACTGCCAGGTTACTTTGTGCTTGCCCAGGACTCCTAGTAAGAATTGGAACCCAAGGGAGTAAGGGTACAAAAGGTCTCTTGTGACTGGTGACACCAGGGCAGATGTAGCCCTTGGTGAGAAGAAAATGCTGTACACTTGCCTGATGTAACTTAGAGACAGTTGTATGTATGAAAACCTAAAAGGTAGATTGATTTATTTTTTCTAACCAAAAGGCTCTCAAAAATTTTTGTTGTGATTACCATTTCAGTAAACGACACACTAAAAATCTGAGGAATATTGTTTGAATTTTTTGTTCCTTTTTAAAAGCCTCACTGCATTTTTTGACAGCAATTATGACTGTCATTGCCACTAAATTTTTTAGTTAGAAGATGCTGCAGGCATTCCTTTTTTTTTTTTTCTTGTTGATGCCTTCCTTTTTTACAAACCAGTATTAAAACTTCTAAATTATATTCTTGTCATTTTTCCTCATGCAAACTAAAGCAGGAAGAGTTTAATCTATACAAGAAAAAGAACTTACTGATGGATAAATTACCTAACAGTTGTGTTCTCAGAGGGGAACTTTGAAACAGGTCTGAAATCATCTTCTTAGAGCCATTTTGGCGAAACCTGACCAAATCCTCCACCACCCCCCCATCTGTTTCTGGAAACCCATCGTATTGTGTGTTACAAAGCCTTTAAACTCAGCCTGAAATCTTCAGCTGTGTGTCCTTTACCGTTGTGTTCATTAACGCTAATTCACACCCCCCCTGAAAATAGTAGTTATGATATAAACTTGGGTTCTTTTATTTCTTTTTTCCTTCTCTCTTCCTCCCTCCCTCTCTCCCATCCTCTCCCCAGATCTTCTTTCTTTCCTTCACAATTTAAAAAAATATCTAAAAATACTGAGCTAAAAGCTGTCAGGGAGTTTGTCAGAACTATTTGTTTTCTCATTTTCTGAACCAGAAGTTTATGACAGAGAAATACTTTGTGCGATACAAAGATGTTTCAGCTTTTTATGAGCTGGATTTTCACATTCCTTGTCTGTCCTTTTAATTTGTTTCTTGATATATGAGCACCATAAACTTGAAACAAAGAGTTAGCTGTCAGATCTTGATAATAATATTATAATTGGAGAAACATAATAGAAACAATAGATATTTTATGATATTATGATTTTGATTTGAAGATAATGTCTTAGATAATTACATTTACATTACAAGCTCTAGAATATAAATTACTTACAAGAGCATTTAGGTAGTATTTTTAATTGCTACAAAGTAGTAATATTTTAACATCTTTCAAGAACAAAGACTACATTTTTTTATTGCAAATCCATACTTTCTAAGGTAAACAGACTTTCAGAAGTATTAGGCATGCCAGCTCTTGCCGAATTTTGTTAAATCCTCCTTCATTGTCTGGAGTGCCCCCTAACTTCTTTTAAATGGATGTGAATGTATGTGGGAGACTAAATCTATTATTATAAATGCCTTATCTCTTTAGGATCCTACTAAATATATTTTACCTGGCACGCTTTATTAAAAATGGAAGCTGTCTTGATTTAGAGACAACTCGGGTAAGCTAGGTTAAGCAGTCAAATATTTCTTTAGGCTTATGTTCAGCACCTCAGCCCCCTACTGTGAAGTTAATTAATTCAGTCCAAAATGAAATTATAGGGCAGTTTGGTGCAGTTTATGTTAAATGCCATTCGAGTGTAATCATCTGTGTTACCACGAATGAGGAACAACCATATTAGAGAATGCTATACCGTGAATAAGAAGAGAAATGCTTCTGCAGGAGAAATATTCGTCTCTGTGGTCAGAATTTATCAAAACATTTTTTAAAGAGTGAATTATCAAACAGTAATTAAACTTTAATTGATGATGATCTATTTTCCTATGGTTGTCTTCACTGTTCTATTAGTTCTCAACTATAATGTAGGTAGACTTGACTTTTTGCACTTACATGTCAAAGCACTACTATTTTAAAATATTTGCATGATTATGTTTAACTATTTCACTGCTAATAATGGTTATATGAAAACTACACTGGATTATACGTTTTCCTAGCTAACCCTGGGAAAGATGTTACCTTTGAGTTTTTTATTTCTTTTTTCAGAACTGGGGGCTTGAACCCAGAGCCTTGCACATGCTAGGCAAGTGTTCCGCCACTGACCTGTACCCCCAACCACTTTATTTTTTATTTTGAGACAGAGTCACACTAAGTTATTCAGGCTGCCTCTGGCCTCAAACTTGTGATCCTTCTGTCAGTCTCCCTAGTCACTTGAATTACAGGTATGTACCCTGGCACCCGCCTAGTTTTGAGTTTTTAAACAACAAATTTTCACTTAAAAGTATATTGGGGAGTGTTATTATCTGTCATGCTTGTATAATTAGCATTGATTATAATATCCTAAAACTTAAAATGGATCGAATTTCTGGATTAAAAAGTATTGTATCACAGACACAAAGGTATTTTGTAAAAAAGCCTTAGTCATGTGATTAAAACTTCTGTATATTAAGGAAACTGACTGATGAAGACATTTTGTAACATTTTTCTTTAGGTATCCATCTGGGCTAGAGGTAGACAGTGTGGTCGAATCTGTTTAATCAGAGAACACACATGCTAGTTGTTGTAAGTGCTAGTAAGAACACAAGTGCTAGTTGTTGTGAGACTAATACTCTGATTGCCTAGGTATAATTAATATTTACTTAAATGTTTGCATATAATCCTTCTTAAGTGTATGTACTTTTAAAAATCCACTGATTTTACCTTATTTTTAGTTTAGTGATCCAGAATTTCTCAGAGCTTAAGCCACTCTGATAACAAATTAGGTACCTAGTACATTCAGTCACTGTTTGCCATGGGGAGACTACTTTAATTCACCTCTCTTAGGACTTAATGTGTTCCCATGGATCACTTCCGGGGAGGGGACTGAGAAATGAGCAATCCTGGCTTAACTATACTATTTCAACATTTTATTTCTAAGTCTGTAGTATGATTAGAAATATTTGACATTTCTTTTCAGAAAAATATTCCCTTTCTCTAATGAGAGAAGCCTACTAATCAATGTGCATAGACAAATACAATACCTTATGGTTCAGTTAACAAAAAAACTATTAAAGAAATATATATCATTTTTCTTCTCTGACTATAGGGAAAAAATACCAATCATGACATAGTTAGTAATTAAGCAAGATCATGCCAAATCTTACTGAAAATTTTATTTTTAATAGTAACAATTTGCTTTTGAGAGATGGTAGTCTGATAATGTAACTACTAAAGCAAAGGAAGATTGAAAGGTATTGCATGTACATAATTATGCTGCGTCACCTGCATATTTCAAGATACCAAAATAAATTTTGTTGAAAATGGAAATTTTTCTGTCTTGTATCAAAATAATTTTACATTTACAAAACACATTTTCTTTTTTTGAATGGATATATTTTTATTGAACTTTGCTATCTTAATAAACACATATTTTAACTCAGTTATAAGAAGTGTATAATCTTATATTAAATGGGGAAAAGTATTAATTATTCACTTAACCCCAATTGCTAGTACACGTGTTTTATATATGTGAAATATAAAACTACTGATGCTATATGCATACATATTCATACAAATAATCTGTTAGATTCTTCATTCCAAGTATTTTCAATTCATTTTGAAATATCCTTTTAGAATGTAGTGCCAGTGGTAGCAGAGTAAAGGTCCAAAACACTTTGCACGGTTTACAGAAGCCATTTCAAACATAGCTCCCACCTGCCACACCCTCCCAGGTACTTTGTCTTGTTGCCGTCCTCTTGTAAACATTACCTCCACAGCCTTTGTACTTTCTGCTTGTTCATTGTTTTCTTATGTCCCACTTACACTGTCCTTTATATGCCCAGGAGTCCTTTCTTCTCTCTGCTCAGGCAAACTTTTCCTCAACCACAGGCAGCAAACTTGGGTGGTTCTCCAGAATGGTGGTGCCACTGATTTCACCAAGACTTTATACCCTCTTCCACCTAGGTGGAATTATATCCCTTCTCTTGTACTTCAGGCGTATCCCTCTTAGTATCCTAAGCATATTCTAAGCCCTTGTTTCTATTTTTGTATTCTTTGTTTTCTAGGTTTGTCCCCTCCTACATCACAAATTACCATAAACTTAGCTACTCAATTCAATATTTATTCATTGTGTCACATTTCTTTACATTAGAAGTCTAGGTGGGCTCAAATTGGATCTCTGCTTAGAGTCTCAAAGGCTGGAATCAAGTGTTAGCTGTGCTAAGCTCGTATCTGGATGCTTTGGTCTGTCTGCACTTATGTTCTTGCCTTATTTCTACAGCATGGTATATGGTATATAATAAAATGTATAAAAGGGGGTGAGGATATAACTGATATATATACACATCCAATGACTTAAAGTTACTTAGAACTTCTCTATCATTTTCACTTTTTGCTCAGTGTGAACATGTTGGTCTTATAATGCATAAAATTGTAGAAAATACCTGAAAATATGCTCAAATACTAATTTTCTATTCTGTCTTCTATATTCAGAAATATTGGAGCTTTTAAATTAAAAGAACACCTATTCTTGAGACATTTATATTCTAGTTGATAGGACCAACCATAGTAAAGAATATTAAGATTAATCACTGCTTGACCTGCCTCCCCATATAGTTAGCATAAATCTACCTGAATATAGACATTTAAAACAATCTTTACCATTAGGAAACAGTTGTAAAGATTAAAGAATACATAAAACAATGTGAGCAACATAAGAGAGTAGACAATAAAACATAAGGTGACATCTGATTTTAAGTGCTATGGAGATCAGTGAGGGATGTGAGAACTTTTAAAAAGCAATTTTTCAAATAAGTGCAAAAGGCCTTATATCTTTTTCCTATTAAAATAATGCAGTAAATGCTACATTTTTTTTTTTTTTTTTGAGTCCTTGGGACTTGAACCCAGGGCTTCACACATACTTTGCAAGTGCTTTACCACTGGACTGCCTACCCCTAGGCCAATTTTAATTTTTTTCTTTTTGAGACAGGGTCTCACTAAGTTATATAGGCTGCCTCTGTCCTCAAACTCCCTGTCTTCCTGCCTCAGCCTTCCAAGACCCTGGGATTATAGGCATGCGCCACTGCACCCAGCCCAGCAGCACAAAAATTATGTAGTACGAATATCTTGAAATGATGTCAGGATAAGTTATAATGTTGCTGTTGTTAGGTGCGGTGGAGTTGGTATCCGACTTATAGCAACCGTATGTATAACAGGCAAAACACTATTGTCAGTGCTTCTCTGCTGTTCATTGGGTTTTCAATGGTGGATTGATTTTTGGGAGTTAGTTGCCAGGTCCTTCTCCCAAGCCTGCAGCACCTGGTGTTCCCATGCAGTCTCCCATCCAAGTACTAACCAGGCCCGACCCTGCTTAGCTTCCAAGATCTGACGGGATCCAATGGCACAGGGCTAAGGCTGCAGGCAAGATTATAATAAGATTTTCAAATCTTAGAGGGATCAGTACAATAGTAAAATTCATCAGATGGGTTCCTGGAGGACTTTAATTTTACAGCTTTTAAAGGGAGATTAGTAGTCATGGAATTTGTGGAGAGGAATGGGTTGGTAAGGCAGTTGGCTGGGCAGAAATGGAATAAACATATTGTTAAGGCTAGAATTAAGGACCCGGCAACCCACTCCCCAAAATCAATCCACCATTGAAAACCCTATGAACAGCAGAGAAGCACTGACAATAGTGTTTCGCCTGTTGTATGTAGGGTCGCTATGAGTCGGACACCGACTCGATAGCACCTAACAATAATAAGAATTAAAATGTATAGGTAAAACATAGTTTGACTGAAGCTAATGTGATAGGAGAAAGGTAGGTTATGTCATACTATGTATAGGACCTTAACTGTCTGAATACATGAGTACTTACCATCTAGGATGAAAAGCAATATATGTAATAGCAAATTAGAAAATATAGTGGGGATGCAAAGAAAAGAGCACTTAGAAGGCATTTGAGAATGCTTTTTAGAGGAAATAACAGTTGAACTGGGTCTTGAAAGGCATCTCAGATTGGGCTCCATTGAAATAAAAAAAAAAGCTTTCTGAGCAAAAGGAACATAAAGCAAAGAGAGCAGGAGCATTATGGTGGTTGAAAATAGATGCGTAACTTCTTTGACATTGTTCCTTCAAAGATGGAGCCATTTCTCACCTTGAATATGGGCCTGACTTAATGACTCTTTTCTAAAAAATATGGTGGAAGTGATACCATGTGACTTGTTAGGCTAGGTCATAAAAAGGTAAATTTTACCCACAATTACTCTCTTTCTTGGATCCATCACTCTTGGAGAAGTCAGCAGCTACATCCAGACACTCTTGGGCAAGAATTATATGGAAAAGAACTGTCCTCTCACCAATCACCAGCCCCAGCCTGCTAGTGAGTTACCTCATGTAGGGGCGAATTGGGAAGAGAAGGGAAGAAATCCCAAAACAGGCAAAACAGCATTTGAGGAATTGGTGGAAAATATGGAAAAATAAAGTCAAAAGTGGAAGTAACTTACACGTGGCAGCTAGAAGCCTGAGTAGGCTTGTATTCTTGTAAATCTCTCTGTAATGTGATTGGTTATCTTTGTTGCAATGTGATTGGACACTTTCTCTGTACTGTGACTGAACACTTTTGCTGTAATGCGATTGGTTACTTTAGCTACACTGTGATAGGACAATTTTTCAAGCCACTTCATGTATCCCTTGTTTTGATTGGACTGTGTAAGAACAATAGACTCAAAGCTGATTGGCTCAGGCCGTTCGGGCTAGCTATATAAGGAGCTGCACTGCAGCAGCTCTCTCTCTCTCTGCCTGAAGACTTGACAAGGAAACATCTCTTTCTGTGGCTGATGACAATGACCATGGAATGAACTCTCTCCAAGACAATGACACCAGGACATCTGGATGATGCACTCAAGGACTACAATCAAACTGAGACAGTCCCTTGGCCCAGCGCCTAGGGGCAGAAGCTGAGGACAGTCTCCAGTCCCAGCGCCGGAGGCAGAAGAGCCACTGCTGCCCTCAAGGCAGCCATAGAGCTGTAGCACCCTTTAATAAGCTATACACTTGGGGTTCCTCTCTGCCCTTGTAAGAGCAGAGAGGCAATAAAGAGCTGCATGGTTCCCTAAGGTGAAGCATCCCGAGGCTTTTCCTTTCTCCCCCCTCTCCTCTCTCGGCCTTTCTGAGGGCTACAGAGTCCATGGTCCTCAGCTGGGGGTCCCTAGTAATAGTTACTTGTGCTCGCGGCCATGCTTCCCATCTGAAACATCCAGGCTAGGCCAGAGAGATGTGCGCCCCCTCCCATGACCTCAGAAGTAGACCCTCAAGTTGAGGCATGACTGCAGCCTGAGAAATTCCAGTAGACCATGTGTAAGCTGTTCCTAAGTTCTTGTTCCACAGTACCTGATAATAGGATAACAAATGATTACTGTTTTAATTACTGAGTTTTAATTTATTTTCATAAAAATGGGTAACTTTAAAAGACTTGATAATACAGTATATAACCAAGCACTTGAAATGGTTTCATTGTGCATGGCTAGGGATTGGGGAAAAATATGATTGAGTAGGCACATTGGGTCAGATCATGGAAGACCTTGAATGTCAGGCAAAAGCATTTGCCCCTTAAGTGGAAGGCTGAAGAGGTTTGCTGTGTGGGCTTTAATCCATCCAGATCACATTTTTGTCAGATTCTCTGTCAGAGTGCTAAGGGCAGAGATATTGAGGACCACACTTATTATTGTCCCTAATAGAAGAAAAAATGCTTTTAATGCTATCACTATGTATTAAGTGGGGGGGGGGGCATTTTTTAGGCATGTTTTTTCAATATAAAGATGCTGAGAGGACAAAGCCTCTGCGGGCTTTATAAGGAAGAAACTTTTCACATATATCAAGGTCGCTAATATTACATTGTTGACTTGATTTTTCTTACCTACTAGCTTTTTTGCAAGGGAAGGGTGACACATTAAATTGCATCCACCTGTGACATCTTAGCATGACTGAGTTTACCAGATTACCTTCTTTGTAGCAAGAAGAAAGGAGAGGCCTGGAGGGTTATGAAGGGCAACTCAGAAGAGTGAACAGATTGAAGGGAGGGAAAAGGAGGGGTCTGAGGAAAACTTCATTTACCAGTATATGCATCCAAGGACTTTGAAAGGAGTCCATGATTCCTGCTTCCCTCTGAGAGAAATTCAACTACACGCTTCTTTTTTTAAAATTCAGGATGCCAAAAGTGTTTCTTAAGTAGTTTGTTATGAGAACAAACCTGCCAACATCCCCAAATCACTGCTCAGACTTTCTTTTGGAAATGAGAATTATGTGCCTGGTATGTAATTCAACAGCCATGCTGTATCATGCAGCAAAGCAGCCCAAGAAATTAAATTCAGTAAAACTTTGGGGATATAATTCACTTTAGAGTGATTTCAACCCAAATCAACCACTAAAATAAAATGTCTAGAGTGAAGGACCTGAAAAGTGCTGGGCATGTGCCACAAGTCTTACTAACACCAATGAAAATAATCTTTCTAATTTGCTGCTATGAACTTCTTGGGAAGCAGTCGACAGCATGCCCCATTAACATGTTTGGAGAAACTGTACTCAGCCCACACTGCTATAGGCTGTAGGACTCTGCTAGCTGGGCATTTGAAAATGGAGGATGAAGACCAGTCTCTATCTTCATAGAGACTGCAAATTAATTGGAATGATTCATGGAGTTCAGTTCCAATGTCAGGAAAAAAAGTGTTTTTATGACTGGTAACCAGCAATAAAATGACAATTTTATAAGGTACATTTGTTTTAGCCCCAGAACTGCATTACCGAACAAAACTTGCCTAGACCTTTACTACATAGGTAAGACAGATGTAGAACAGCTGTGGAGTGGGAAGCAGGTGAGGAGTACTTTGCCTCCCCACGATGCTTCCCACCTTTACTCCACAGTGCTTCTAGAAGCTTCTCTGTAGCACCTTTGCATTTCCCAGAAGAGTTTGAAGCCTGTTTTAGAAGCTGATGAGCTTTAGACAAACTCCACTTCTTCCTTATTGCAGTGAACTGGCCTTCTAGAACCTTATCTTTTGACTGCTCAGTACTAGATTCCTCAGTAGGCAAAACCAAGCAATGTTCAATTCAATAAAGCACACCACATGTATACAAAACAATTTTTAATAAGAAAGAAGCCTTTTCATTTCAGCACATGCGTAAAGTATTTTATGGGTTGTTAATTGGTTTTCATTATATAGGGGTAGGGGTAGGACACCAAAATCTTCAGTTAGAATCCCCTAAAGACTTAATTCCCCACTAATCAGCCCTGAACCGATTTCTGGGACTGCAAATCACAGAGAACATGTCTCCTTAAGCCTTACATCTCCTCTTCTCAGGGGGCTGGTGGCTTCTTTGCATATGGCTCCAACCCTCTTTCCAGTTAAGACTGGAGGAAGGCAAAGAGGTTCGCTGAGCTCTGTTGTCCGTCGTTGCAAAGTCTCCACATTTATCTCCTTCAAATCAAGAGAAGTCTCCCTTGGTCAACCCCATTTCTGGTATATAGCTCACTTAGTTCATTCTTCTTTAGCAAAAGTTAACTATAAATAATAGGAAGCTTCTCATTGTCTGACTGAATTAAGTGAAAACTTTAGCTGAATTGTAGACAATTTCCCTCATGTAAAATAATATGAGCTACAATATCTCCGTTAAGAATTGACAAGAGGGAGAGTCCCACGTAGGGAAGTCCAGAGGAGGGAAAGAGGGGTCGGACAGGGCTGCTATTTCCTGTGGTCAGCACATCTTACACCTGTCACTGTGGTGAAAACACACTGCCTTGGGTTTGAGTTCCAGCACTGCCACCTTCCCTGACTGGCCTTTGGCTGGTCAACTTGATTTTGTTTAAGACCTAGACCCTGTAAACTAGTAATAGGACCTTCTCAGTGGGTCATTGTAAGGATTCAGTGAAGGACTGCGTGTATAAATATCTGTAAGATCCCAAGAAGACAGCATTCAGTCAATATTATTATTGACCAACTCCAAGCATTGGGCTAGACACAAGAAATACTAGATAGACTGTTTAGGAAACTTCTAACTTAGAGCTGGGAAGAGGACCTGGCAGCCCACTCCCAAAAACCAAACAGCCATTGAAAACCCTATGAATAGCAGAGAAGCACTGACAGTAGTGCTGGGTATGGCACAGTGTTGGGTAATGGTTTGTCTGTTGTACTCTGTGCATCAGACACCAACTTGACAGCACCTAACAACAAACAACAATGTAGGGTTGCTGCAAGGTGAGGAGTTAGGGGTCATATGTAACTGTACCATGAATTAAGACATTAGCTTATCATGGTCTCTCCCTAAAGGAACCAAACTAAGGGCTTCCATCTATGAAATCTCACCCCAACTTGAAAGTAAGTTTCAATGTCTTTACCAAAAGCTTTCTGTGCATCTCAGCTGAAATGCTGGCACAATAACAAGCTTATTAGCTTAGCGCTGATTTGCTACTGACATCCCATTTAACTTGAAGAAGCTGCCAATCGAAAATGTAAAGTGTTTGTTTGTTTTTCCCTCAGTGCTGGGGCATTGAACCCAGGGCATTATGAATGTTAAGCAAGTGCCCCACCACTGATCTGCGCCCCTAGCCCCTTTTGAACTTTTTGAGATAGGGTCTCACTAAGTTATGCAGGCTGCCTCTGGCCTCTACCTTGCAATCCTCATGCCTCTGCTTCCTCAATCACTGGGAGGTGTGAGCTCTGGTGCTTGTAAGTGTGAGTTTGTTTGACTGTGGAGGTCTTAGTTTTGATAAATTATATAAAGAAGGAGTGACAAGTCTACTATCATAAGATGAGAGTCCCATGAAATTGGTGCGGACATTAGAAAGGTGAGTGACAAATTAGATCCAGGAGACAAAAGCAATATAGAAGATTTTAGCAAGATTTCTAGGGTGTTGGGAATGCCGATGGTGGCAGGGGCCCTGCAGTGACCACTTACCCATTAATAGTTACCTATTAAATTGGACAGACATTTTACCCATGAATGGTATGATTTCTAGTAGAGCTTTAGAAAAGATATTATCTGGTAAAGCTATAATTTTATTTTCTGTTCAGTAATCAAAAAGGCTTATTTGTTTTCCTTACTCATCTGTTGTTTTACATCATTGCTAAATAATTATAAATAGAATATTACCATCTTGGGTGTATTTAGTTAAGAGATCTTTATGTAGAGAAAATATAATTTCATAATTGCAGTACTTATTACTAGATGAGGAAGAAGCCTCAATGGTAATATACTCCTCCACAGGCAGAAGCCATTCCCCAACCCATAATGTCCGTGTATATTTAGCCTCTATTTGACATGAGTTTTTTTGAAAATTGTTTTTAGAAATTTCAACTTCATTTATGGTAAGCTTCAGTTATTACAAAGGTTTTCTTAGATATCAAGACAACTCATTTTTATGGAACTTGTAAACTTTTCCACTGTCTACTCTTTGTGATTCTGACTACTGATGACTTTTTGGTTTTCTCCTCACTTTTGTGGGTAAATAGGTGACTTTTCAAAATAATAATAAAACTACACAATCTCCAGAAACTGATATGGCCAGCAACTTCCAAATTCCTCTTCACATAGTGTCTCAAGTATTTCATTAGAGCAATTATGCCACATTTAAGATGTGGCATTTCTCTGGCAGAACATAAGCTTCATGAGGGAAAAGATCGTTTTTTTTTTCACCTCATACCTCGCACCTATTGCAGTACCCAACACATAATAATGGCTGGAGAAGAATAAGAAGCATCCAACAGCACTATTATCGTTTATTTTCCATTCAGTGTTTACCAGTAACTTTCTTTTAAAGTTATCTGCTATTTGGACAGTCATTTCATTGTTGATTAGTACATAACTCTGGTAATTCTATCCCCTGTGGGGAGAAATATTATAACAAACTATTATGGCATTCAAAACTGATCTTTCATTTACTCAACTAATCCATCCACTGATAGAGTGAACTTTGAATTAAATGCTTTGAAGACTAAAGTCAAGTAAATCTTGATAAAAATCAAAGGCTGCGGAAATCTCGTTTGACAGAAGGCATGAACAAGAATGCTAAAATTAATACTGTTTGGGGAGAAACACTCATTCCACAGCAGACTAAATGAAGAGTAATAGTTCAAGAGTATCAAAATGCATATGTGATCAAAAGGCAGAAGCAGCTTCTTTTCACAGTATCTTTTAGTATTCCAGGACTCATCATATTCTGCCTACACGAGCACCTGTCTTTGTGGTAACTAAGATTATTTGATCACCTTATTGTACCCAACCTCAAACTTCCTGTGAGGGAGGCAGGGGCTGAGGGCTCTCAGTACTGTTTTCAAGATGAGGCAAGTGAATTAGGCTGTTCACACACTTTAATTTTCACCGAAGCCAGTGGGAGGAAGTGAGGTTAAGAATTAGCAGTTAACTCCTAGTTGAAGAAATCAGCATCAGAGCCTAAAAGGGTTTTCTAAGTTCCTGTTCATCGTGGGCTTTCATAGTAAGACTTATTTGTGGGCACTTGATTCCTTTCACCACCCACACAAATTTTAAGTAATTTTTAATCATAAAAATACATATATGCATATACTCAAGTGTGTATAAATGACCAGAAGACTATTAAAAAACACACAAAACATATATATTACCCCCTTCTCTCACATCCCAGGGCCATTTTTCAAAGATTCCAATTAGCTAGAGGTAACTGTTAACAGTTTTTAGTGTATATTTCCAAAATTTTTCTATGCAGTTAAAAGTGTTTCCATGTATACATCCACACATGCAGTCGTATGTTCCAGCTCATATTAAATAGCTATACCTGGAAGCCTAACAGTCATTTCAAGTGTTACATGACTTTTTATTATTCTTTCCCAATCCAGACCTCACAGGTTTCTGAATCTAGTAAATACCAACTCCATCCTTTCAGTTGCTCAGTTAAAAATTTTTGAAGTCATCTTTAGCTCCTCTCATTACTGAAGGCCCTGGGTATACAATTCATCAGTTCAAAATATACCTCCATTTCTTCCACCCCAATTCATGCCACCATCATTTCTTGCCTGAATTATTACAATAGTCTTCTAGCTAGTCCCCTTACTACTACTTAGCTTGTTATTGTCTATACTCAGGACAGCACACTGGTCAGATTGTACACCTTGCATGCTCAAACATGATCCAAAATCCCTCCACTTAATTTAGAGTGAAAGCCAAAAATCCTTACAGTGACCTACTAGATTGTACATGATCTTCTGAACTTATCTTAATGATTTAATACATTGAATTTTGTTCTTACTACATTTTGAAAGTCCTTATATATTCTGGATATTGCAATTATTTGCTCCCAAACTGTGACTTATCAGCTCATTCTTTGAACAGTGCTTTTAGTTTTGATGAAGGAAAATTCATCAGTTTTTTATTTAATGGATGACATCTTGTTATATAGAAGGCTTTACACAATCCATGGCCACTGAAATCTCTCTAATATTTTCTTCTGAAAGTTTATATTTTTTAGGTTTTACATATATGATGTGACATAAGGATCAAATTTCTTTTTTTATATGAATACACAATTATTCCAGTACTACTTATTGTAAAGATTACTGTCTGCTCCACTGAATTGCCTTTGCATTTTAAATTTTTTATTTATTTTCATTTTTGTAGTTCTGGGAATCAAACCCACAGCCTCTATCATGCTAGGCAAGCACTCTACCATGGAGCTATATCCCCGTCCACAGCCTTTGCACTTTTGTAGAATATCTGTTGTCCATGCATTTGTGAATTATTACTCTGTATTTTGTTCCATTGATCTGTTTCCTATCATTATACCAGTGTCATATTGTTCTGATTACTCCAGCTTTATAACAGGTCTTGAAATCAAGGTGTTAGCTCTACAACTTTCTTATTTGTCAAAGTTGTTTTGGCTATGCGAGATCCTTTGCATTTTCATATCAGTTTTAGAATTAGCTTATCAATTTCTACAAAATTCCTGCTGCCCTTTTGATTAGAATTAAATTTAATCTACAGATTAATTTGGGAAAAATTGATATCTTCACCCTGGGTCTTTTGACCCAGGAATGCAGTGTATATTTTTGTTTATTTAGATCATCCTTAATTTACCTCAGGAATATTTGTGGTATTCAGTGGACAGATCTTATATATTATCTGTCAGATTTCTACCTAACTGGTTCATTGTTGTGATGCTATTCTAAACTTCACTTATGTTTCAAAATCTGCTCATTTATTGCTGTTATATAGCAGTACAATTGATTTTTCTATAACTTGCAAACTTATCAAAGTGCATTGTAGTCTAAGGTAGCTTTTTAAATAAAATCTATTGGGTTTTAAATAAATGATCATACCATGTTTGACTAAAAATAATTTTACTTTCTTCCTGTGCAACTTAGATTTCTTATATTTGTTTTCCTTGCCTTTCTGCTCTGGCTAGACACTCCAGTAGAAGGTTGAATAAAGGAGGTGAGAGAAGTTGTCCTTGTACTATTTCTGCTCTTAGAAGGAAGATATCAATCCTCCATCACTAAATGGGATGTTATCTGTATGTCTTTCATAGATACTTGCTATTAGATTGAGGAAATTCTCTTTATACATTGTTTGCTGAGAGTTTTTATCAGAATTGGTGTTGGGTTTCATCAAAAACTTCTTTTCTGCATCCATCAAGATAATCACATAGCTTTTCTTTTTTTGACTTGCTAACATAATGAATTGGGCTGGACTTTAGCACTCTCTGAGGCCCTGGGTTCAATTCCCAGCACTGCAAAAATGGGGAAGGACCTGGCAGCCTACTCCCAAAGCAACAATGCCAAAATAGCCATTGAAAACCCTATGAATAGAAGAGAAGCACTAACATAGTGCTGGGCCTGGCACAGTGTCTGGTAGTGTTTTCTTCTGTTGTACATAAGGTAGCTATGAGTTGGACCCAACTCCTAACACCTAACTCCTAGCACCTAACAACATTAACAACAATTAGTGAATTACATTGTTAATTTACATATTATGATTTTTTAAATGTTAAAATAAACTTACATTCCTAGGATAAATAACCATTTTTTCATTATCCTTTCAATGCATTGGTAGAACTGATTTGCTAAAATTTTCTTCAGGACTTTTACATCAATATTCATAATCATCTATAGTTTCTTTCCTTGTATGACTTCATCAGATTTTAGTATTAGACTAAAGTTGGCCTCAAAGAATGAGTTGGAAAGTATTTCATCTTCTTCAATTTTCTAGAAGAGCTTGTGTAAAATTGGCATTATTTCTTCCTTACATGTTTGGTATCATTTACAAATAAAGCCATATCAGACTGAATTTTTCTTTCTTTGAAAATTTTAAATGAAAGTTTAATTGCTTTAATAGATGTGGGGCTATTCAGGTTGTCTGTTTCTTCCTGAGAGATCTCTGGTAGTTTGTATCTTTCAAGGATTTTATACATTTCATCTAGATTTTTTAATTTATAGGCATAACATTATAATATTCCTTTATTATCTTTTTAATATCTGCAGATACTTCCGTGATGTCACCTCTCCTTCCCTGAAATTGACTATTTGTTTTCTCTTATTTTTTCTTAATTAATTTAGCTAGAGATTTATTAAATTTACTGATACAAGAAAAACTTATTGTGTTGATTATTGCTTTCTTATTTTCAAAGTCACTGATTTCTACTCAATCTCTGTTATTTCCATTCTTCTTACTGGGGTTTCATTTCTTCTTCATTTTCTCCTTTCTTAAGGTAGAAGTTGAAGTTATTGATTTCAAACTGCTCTTCTTATCTCCTATAGTCATTTAGTACCATTTCCCCTCTAAACACAGCTTTAGCAGCATCTTACAAAATGTTGGTATGCTGTGTGTTTATTTTCATTCAGTTTAAAGTACATTCTAATTTGCTTTTTTCCAATCTTGGATTGTAAATTATTTGAAGAGTGTATTTAATTTCTAAACATTTGGGTATTTTTATAACAATCTTTCTGTTACTGATTTCTAACTTAATATTATGTCAGGTGGAATACTTTTTATGGCTTGAGTTCTTTTAAATGTTTATGGCTCAGAGTAGTCTTTTGGTGCACTTGAAAAGCATGTCTATTCTGCTGTTACTATTCTATAAATATCAATTAAGTTCAATTGGTAAATTGTGTTGTTCAATTTTCCTATATACCTACTGATTTTTATCTACCTATTTAGTCAGTTATTGAGAAAGAGGTATTAAAATCCCTGACTGTAATTGTGAATTTATTTTTCCTTGAAGTTCTGCCAGTTTTTACTTAATATTTTGGAAATCCTTTATTAGATTCATAAATGTTTGGGATTTTTGTATCCTCTGGATGAATTTATCTCTTTGTTATTGTGAAATGATCTTCTTTCTCCCTGGCACTATTCTTTGCTCTGAAATTTACTTCATCAAGAATAAATGTAGCTTCTATAGCTTTCTTTTGATTACTATTAGCATGGTATATCTTTTTTCATCCTTTTACATTTGACTCCATTTGTTCTTTATGTTTAAACAAGTTTCTTGTAGGATGTACATCCTTAAGGTCTTGCTTCTTTAATACAGTCTGATATCTCTGCTTTTATTGGGCCATTTAGATCATTTATGTGTGATGTGATTATTGATATGATTAGAGTTAGATTGATCATCTTACTACTTGTTTCTTTTTTGTCACATCAGTTATTTCAACCTCTTTTCTTTATTTCCACTTTCCTTTGGATTAACTGAGCTTAAAATATCATTCCATTTTTCCTGGGCATGGTGGTGCATGCCTGTAATCCCAGCGAGTTGGGAAGCAGAGGCAGGAGGATCGCAAATTCAAGACCAGAGGCAGTCTGCGTAATTTTGCAAAACCTGTCTCAAAATGTAAAAAAATAAAAATTTAAAAATTTAAAAAAAGGGCTGGAGGTGCACCTTAGTGGTACAGCACTTGCAAAGCACCCAAGTACAAGGCCCTGGGTTCAAGCCCTCATACAGAAAAAAAAATTAAATTTAAGAATTCCATTTTTCATTTTTGTTGATTTTTTTAGGTGTAACTTTTTGTTGTTTTCATGGTTCATTTAGGTATATAATAAAGGCCATTTAGTTAGATTAGCAATGAGGTTTCTCTACTATATTACTGCCCCCTATAATATATAACACTTTAAATATCTACTATATGCCAGGTACTTTTTAACACTTTAACCATATTAACTCATGTAATGCAATAATACTTGGAGGTATGGGCTATTACTCCTATTTTACATATGTAAAAACTGAGGCTTAAGAGATGCAATAACATTTACTCAAGATTATACAGCTTCTACATGATTAAGCCTGGATTAAGCTTCTTTCTGTAGCTCTAGATCGATGAGTCAGCAAATTCATAGTGATGATCTTGAAACTATCTCCCTTGAAAATTTAGTTTCTAATATTGTTTATTACTGTTACTGTTTTAACTCAAAAACCTGTTTGTGGTAGTTTAAGCATGAAAGATTTCCTTGTTTTTTAAATTTTATGTGATTTGGAGAATTGTCATACCACAAAGTTCATTGTATGGCCCTTTCTGTTCCTGGAAAGAAATTCACCAAAAATAAGCCACAGTATTTATTGTTCTAAATATTCTTCCACTAGATTCTGTGTTTTACTCCATCATCTTTGAGTTTCTTTCTCAACTTTACCAGTCTCTGAGTTTTAAAATCCTCCCTAGAACTGATAACTAAAAGATTAAAATTTGTTTATAACCTTCAAAATGTTTTTCTATGTAATACACATATGCATTTTCTTTTGATCATGAAGATATTACACCAAAATAATATTTGGTTGCCACAGTGCTAGGGGTACAGGCCTGTACTATACTAGTGGTCATATATTCTTCACCACAGTGCATCCACAGGAGGAAAAATAAAGGCAGTTTTATTTAACTTCCTTGATGGAGCAGTTAACAATTATTAATTTTATTGAACACTGCCTCTTGATTACATGTGTTTTTAATGTTATGTGTAATTTAAAAAAAAGTGTGTATAAGCCATTTATGCATCCCAGAAGTAAGATGATTGCATTGAGGAAAAGAACTCATGTTATGGCTTGAGTTGTGAGCATGACAAGCCTCCTTTTTTTTTTTTTAACTTGGAAGAACAACTGGCAGATAAATAATGGTGATTTAGATTTGTATATCTTGCAAGCTTTTTAAAAAATGAATTAGATCAGTCTGGCACTACAAGATATAAAATCAGCAGTACTTGTTGCTGATGTTAAAATTTAAGGTTTCCAGTGAAAATTAGAACTTTGGAAAAGTTATATCTGTTGCCATGAATGTGACAGCTTCCTAATTCTTAAAAACTCTTCTGATGAATAGGTAATGATATTAGAAAATGTGATTTTTATATTGTATAATAAAATGTTTTAATATTTGGAAAACCTATATGACTCAATCAACCAATATTTTCCAAATGGTCAATTCATTATATTACAAAATCATGCCTGAGTAAATGTGCAAGATGAATCAATTGATACTATCAATTGGTACTATCATAAGTACAAAATGTTCATGGATATGGTTTCATATTCTACATTGCAACAACTATCACTCTTCAAGTTTTGATATAATAACAAAAAAACAATGTTCATGATTATCTGAAAAGGCTACTAATATACTCCTTTCTTTCCTGAATAGATGTCTATGTAAGGCTACTTTTCTACATATACTTCAGCCAAAATAATATCACAAAAGATTAAGTACAAAGGCAGACACTGAGAAGCCAGCTGGTGTTTTTTCAGTCAAGCCTGACATTAGAGAGATTCGTAATAATAATAATAATAATAATAATGTAAAACAATGCTACTTTTTCACTAATTTCTTTTTATTTTAGAAAATCTAATCAATTCAATACAAATGTCAATATTAACACAGTGGGTTTGTTATTTTTTAATAAATTAAAAACCAGTTTGAGATCTCTGGGTTTTAGTTTCCAGTATGGTAAATCTTGACAGCTACAAACCACATAAACAAATGCTATTTCAGGTTCTCAATAGTTTTAAGGCTATGAAGGGATTCTGATCCAAAAAGTTTGAGAACTGTTGTTACAGCTCTTCCAGCTCACACAGAGAGCCTTCTTCCCTGAAAAATGCCCTCCCTCTGTCCATGTTGGTTGTTGACTTACCTGGGCCGAGATCCTTTCCCTCTTCCTTGGATCAGTACATTGAGGGATGGAGGAGGTGATGGGTTGTGGGGGGTGGATTTTGCCTTCTGTGAGGCCTATCTATTCTCTGACAATTCAAGTAAGGTCAAAAGAATGCTGGTGTGTCTCCAATGCCTGACTCCATAATACATGATTCCATTACCATAAAGGCCTCATATTTTCCACTGAGTGGAGAAAACAAAAGAAGTTGGTTTGCAAACTGAGAATAAAGCAGATATGCAAAGATGAGAAGAGATGAGTGGCAGAGGAAAAGCATAAATTTCCAGGATTCCCACAAACCTCCAGTCCTTGGCTCCAGTATACGCCAAAGCATGGATCTGGGTTCTAAGAGAGCTCTGTATCACAGAATGAAATACTATCTTTTCCTTCAACCTGCTTGAGTGTGTTTCTTTTGCTTTCAACCACACTGAATCATTTATAGCTAATAAAGTAGGACACATGTGATCCATTATCAAACTTTATAAGGTTTATGATATGCTATATATTTTAGAATGTGATTAGGGTAGAAGTACAATGCCAAAGTTTCCTGGAAATGAGAAGGTACTCTTACTATATTGAAGTTAAAAAGAATTACCATAGGCTACACATGGATTAATTATTATCTTCAAAGGATTAGAACTCTATCAGACATTCTTACCACGAAATTATGCTGAACAAAATTTAATCTTTCTATGACTGTTCAAAAGAATTTAGAGTCTTGTAATGCTCCAGGGACATTACCATTTTATAAATTGCACAAAAAAGTTCTCATTATTTCAGCTTTCTGGTAGTGTGGATTCAGAATAAATGGGAATTTACTGTAATACTTTGAATTATTAAGTTCTGGGGAGCTCAATGTACTTCAAATATACATGCATTATATCACTTACCTTCCTCATGAAATTTACAAATGGAAACAGTTAGTAATGAGTGGATTCAGGATATAAAATCATATTTCTTGAAGTTCTAATGAATAATTCTTCTATTTGGCTATTCCAAACTGATACTAGCTTACTTTTCCTATTTAAAAAATGTAATGAAATATAGCATAATATACATACTAGATAAAGATCAAATAGGGTGAAGGCCAGAGAACTTGGATTATTATTTTATTGTATGATTAAGTATATAGTGATTTGATAGTAGCTTTCAGCTCATAAATTTTCAGATGAACTTGGATCTTGCAGTTTATTTTCACAAATATGAAAAATTCAACATCATGGTACAAAATCAAATGCATTTACATGTACTCCCAGCTTTCATCAAACTAAAAATGTAGATTAAGATATACAGAAAAAATTGTTTTAATTAAATTGTTTTTTCTTTAGTGTCTGACTCAGTGTAATACCATTTGGTTTTCTATTTACAGATTATGTACAGCCAGATATAATATATTTAATATATAAATGACCCTCTTGCCACCCAAGCTCCCTTCTAAATATCTCTCTCCCTTAAAATGTAATTAGTTTCTTTCTGCTACTTAAAAATTTAATGCTCTCAGAAGCCAAAGCTTATTTTTGCATCCCCTACTGTTTTAGAGTATCTGTACCTTCCTCCTGCCAGTGAGCATGGATAATCAAAAGTAAACTGTAAGAAGAAATCTTCCATTTAGGAAACATCAATTTGTACTAAGTCTAATCTAAAAGATTAATATGGAGCATGTGGAACATTCAATAGGAAAATGGCATTTAAATATTAATACTAGATAAATACATTCTTGCTGCAATCTTTGATAATTTATAAGTCATACACTTCTAGAAGGAAGTAAATCACTCTTTTATACTGTTGCTCAGTAACATACAGCAACATATAAAACAAGGCACCATTTTCTTAGCCCTGACAAGAGGAAGTGAAAATTTGGGGTCCAGGTCCAACCTCATTACCTTACAGCCTCATTAGTGCCCTAATTGGTGCTTGATCTTAACTGATGTTTTCCAAATTAAATGTATATTTCTCAAACCAATATCTTAAGTGGTAATGTTCCAACAGTCCAAATGTCGATTACGAAAACAAACATTTGTTTCTCTACCAAGTGTTTTCACACAAAAGCATTTGATTCGTGTACTGCAGCAAACAAACATTTGCTTTAGGCGGTTAAGGCAGCCAAAAGTTCTTGCAGAAACATTTCCCAGGCTGGCTGGCATTCCTCCCCAGAGCAGGGCTTGCTGATGTCCGAGAACGGCTGTGAAGCCAGTTGCTGACCAGCAGAACCCTTGACAAGACACTGCCGCCACTAAGATGCTTGAGCATTTTCAAAATACATCTTTTAAGGAAATGTGCTTCTAGTTATGATGTTTCCATTAGAAAATGTCTTTGTGTCTTCACAATGCTTCATTTGCTAATATCAATCCAGCCTTTGATAAACTCACAGAACCAATTTCTTAGGAAAGTTCACAAAGCCAGTTTTCACATAAAAACATTCACACAATTCATGAGTTATTATTTATGCAGCAACCCATGAGAGTTCATTACATAAATAGTCCTATTACTACATTACAGTCTATTTTCTCTCTTAAACAAGATGTAGATTATCTGTGTAAATATATTTTTCTTAAATGTACATCTACTTCACTGTTAAGATACAGCTTCCACATAAAAATCCTCATTTTCTGTATTATTTAAATGCTTTTGGAATAAATCAATATTTCTGAGAAAGTAATTTACTTAAATTCATGTTCTTTAAAGCACAGAGAAATTGATTCTTAACTTCTGTTCCTGTCTTTGTATCCTAGCAACTAGGTCAAGATTGATCCTTTGGTGAGCTCTAAATTGAGAATACTTACTAGCTTACTTAAAAGCAAACAAAGAGGCATTCTACGCATAGAGGAATGAATAAATGAACAAATGAAAGCACATGCACGCACAAAGTGTCATTTTGAATATTTTGGTGGGACACATGACAATTTGGACCTACTTAATCAACTTACAAGAAGAGTTTGCTGAACACATTTCATGGGTTTGCTTCTATTTTGGCACTAATGGGATTGGGAAATCATGATAAGAGAAAGCAGGTAAATGGCTGTAATTATTCTAGTAATATTGGATTTAGCATGTATTCTGAGCCAGTGCCTACAGGTGAAATAATTGGAAACACAGGTAGGGAATGGCAGATCAAGGTCCATCCCAGTTCTGTCTGATGTTAAAACCCTCTAAACCAGGGGTGTCTGACCTTTAGGCTTCCCTGGGCTACATCATGTAAAGAGGAACTGGGGTGCACATAAGTTGCATAGTATAGATAGTGTATATACATAAGACTTCTTTCATTTTTATATTTTTATTATAAAATTTAGAGAAATGAGAACAATATAAAACTAGTGGGAAATTCAAATTATGTATGGAGTCATGAAGAAAATAAATGCTAAAAAATACATGCTGTTAAAAGTTTTTGTGGGACCTTATTACCAGCTGTCCTGGCTGCATGGGCCCATAGGCTGTGGGTTGGACATGCCTACTATAAACTACACTGCCTTTTCATGGGAACATCAAAGTATGTTTTGTCTTTAAGAAACTTTCAACCTAATTGTAAAGAAAACATAGCTAATAGAATTAGGGAGCACCTACAGGAGTAGCAGCGTGAGTACTAAGAATATTAAAACAACAAAGGCTAGCATTTACCGAGCCCTTACTTGGTATCAGGAGCGATGCTAAGAACCTAGCATCACAGAGTAGATGGAGCTTGGGCTGGGTCTTGAAGCAGGTGGGAAGAAGTCAGAAGCAAGGAGGACAGACCCTTGAGAGGATGGAGCAGCATGGGTGGATAATAAGGAGGGGGAGGAGCTGTTTGGGACTTGACATATTTAGGGTGGTGGGTTGCTCAGGAGAGGCACTGAATGTGTAAGTGGGCCCAGGTTATAGAGCACCCTGCATACCAGGCTGACATGTAGATTGGCCCCTGGAGAGAAATATGGACTCATTCTGGAATATTGGAAACATGGTCATTCCCACTATAGTTTTTGGGAAAAAGAGAATATGCATTTTCTGTTGAAATAGCTACTACCAATGTTTTTCTCCAAAAGACTTAATGTTTACCACCAATATGCTAACAGTGTTTTAAGAGATTTCTCACCTGCCATATTTTCAAGCATTTTAATATTTGCTAGCTTTTTCTTCCCCCACATGTCTGTCAGTTTGCCGCATTGTGGGTGCTTGTGTGTTGTGATGAGGCTGAGAACTCTGCCACTGTAACCTCAGATATGAGCAAGGTTACCCATGATGGACAGGTTTTAAACTGAGCTTCCAGATTAAGACAGACTAGGGAGTAGGACCTGGCGAACCACACCCAAAACAACTAGCCATTGAAAACCCTATGAATAGCAAAGAAACACTGCCAGATATAGTGCCAAAAAATGAGTCCCCCAGGTTGGAAGGCACTCAACAGACTACTGGGGAAGAGATGCCTCCTCAAAGTAGACTCTACTGTGATGACGGAACTGGAGTAAAGCCCCAGGGTGCTCAACTAGCTCATGTCGCATGACTCAAAATGAGGAGAAACAGCTATAAACATCCATTAATAATTGGAACATGGAATGTATGTAGTATGAATCTAGGAAAATTAGAAACCATTAAAAGAGAAATGGAGCGCATAAACATTGACATTCTTCTAGGAATCAGTGGGCTAAAATAGACCGGCATAGGCCATTTTGAGTCAGACAATCATATGGTCTACTATGCTGGGAATGATAAACTAAAGAGAAATGGGGTTGCATTCATCATCAAAAAAGACATTTCAAGATCTGTCATGAAATACAATGTTGTCAGTGATAGAATGATATCCATACGCCTACAAGGAAGGCCAGCTAATATGACTATTATTCAAATTTATGCACCCACCACTAGGGCCACAAATGAAGAAAGGGAAGACTTCTATCAGCTTCTGCAATCTGAAATAGATCAAACATGCATCAAGACATACTGATAATCACTGGTAACTGGAATGCAAAGGTTGGAAACAAAGAAGAAGGCTCAGCAGTTGGAAAATATGGTCTTGGTGACAGAAATGAAGCTGGAGATCACATGATAGAATTTTGTCAGACCGATGACCTTTTCATTAGAATTACATTTTTTCAACATCACAAATGGAGACTATACACATGGACTTCACCAGATGGAACATACAGGAATCAAATTGACTACATATGTGGAAAGAGACAATGGAAAAACTCTATATCAAATGTCAAAACAAGACCAGGTGCTAACTGTGGATCAGACCATCAACTTCTCATATGCAAGGTCAAACTGAAGCTGAAGAAAATTAGAATAAGTATACAAGAGCCACAGTATAACCTTGAGTATATCCACCTGAGTTCAGAGACCACCTCAAAAATAGGTTTAATGTATTAGACACAAATGATAGGAGACCAGAAGAGTTGTGGCATGACATAAAAGATATCACTCAAGAAGGAAGCAAAAAGTTCTTAAAAAAACAAGAAAAAAAGAAAAGACCAAATTACATGTCAAAAGAGACAGCAGAACTTGCCCTTGAACGTCGAGCAGCTAAAGTAAAAGGAAGACATGATGAAGTTAAGGAACTAAACAGAAGATTTCAGAAGGCAGCTCAAGAAGAAAAAAACAAATATTATAATGACATGTGCAAAGAGCTGGAGGCAGAAAACCAAAAGGGAAGAACATGCTCCGTGTTTCTCAAGCTTAAGGAAGTGAAGAAAAATTCAAGCCTCGAGTGGCAGTAGTGAAAGATTCTACAGGGAAAATATTAAATGATGCAGGAATCACCAAAAGAAGATGGGAAGAATACACAGAGTCATTATACAAGAAAGAATTGGTAGATGACCAACCATTCCAAGAGTTTGCATATGAAGAGGAACCAATGGTGTTGAAGGACGAAGTGGAATTTGCCTTGAAAGAACTGGCAAAACACAAGGCTCCAGGAATTGATGGGATACCAATAGAGATGTTTCAACAAACAGATGCAGCACTGGAGGTGTTAACATGTTTATGCCAACAGGTTTGGAAAACAGCTCCTTGGCCAACTGACTGGAAGAGATCCATATTTGTGCCTATTCCCCCAAAAGGGGATCCAACTGAATGTGCAAACTATCAGACAATATCATTAATATCGCACACAAGCAAAATTCTACTAAAGATCATTCAGAAGTGACTGCAGCAGTATATAGACAGGGAATTACCAGAAAATCCTGGGATTTTCAGGAAATCACAGAAAAAGCGGGATTCAGAAGAAGGTGGGGAACTAGGGACATCATTGCTGATGTCAGGTGGATATTAGCTGAAAGCAGAGAATATCAGAAAGATGTCTATCTATGTTTTATTGACTATGCAAAAGCATTTGATTGTGTGGATTATAACAAATTATGGATAACACTTCGGAAAATGGGAATACCAGAACACCTAATTGTGCTCATGAGTAATCTATACATGAACCAGGAGGCAGTTGTTCGAATAGAACAAGGAAACACTGAGTGGTTTAAAGTTGAGAAAGGTGTGCATCAGGGCTGTATACTTTCACCCTATCTCTTTTTCTTTTTCTTTTTTTTTTTTTTTTGTGGTACTGGGGGTTGATCCGGGGCCTCACGCCTGCATGCTTTGCAAGTGCTGGACCACTGAGCTGCACCCCCAACCCTTTTATATTTTTTTCCTTACTTCCTGAGACAGGGTCTCACTAAGTTACATAGACTTCCTCTAGTCTGGAACTTGCAATCCTCCTGGCTCCGCCTCCCAAGCCGCTGGGATTACAGATGTGCACCACCACGCCCAGCTCCTATCTCTTCAATTTATATGCTGAGCAAGTAATCGGAGAAGCTGGACTTTTTGAGGAAGAACATGGCAACAAGTTTGGAGGAAGACTCATTAACAACCTGCGTTATGCAGATGATACCACTCTGCTTGCTGAAAGTGAAGAGGATTTAAAACATTTATTGATGAAGATCAAAGATTATAGCCTACAGTATGGGTTACGACTAAACATCAACAAAACAAAAGTCCTTACGACTGGGTCAGCACGCAACTTCACAATAAATGGAGAAAAGACTGAGGTTGTCCAAGATTTTGCTTTACTTGGCTCTATAATCAACACCCATGGAAGCAGTAGTCAAGAAATCAAAAGATGCATTGCTCTAGGAAAAGCTGTGGCAAAAGATCTCTTTAGAGTATTGAAAAGCAAAGATGTCACATTGAAGACAAAGGTGGGTCTGACTGATGGCATGGTATTTTCAGTGGCATCATATGGTTGTGAAAGCTGGACATTGAACAAGGGAGACAGAAAGAGAATTGATGCTTTTGAATTGTGGTGCTGGAGATGTCTATTGAATATATGGACTGCCTACAGAACCAACAAATCTGTCCTAGAAGAAGTGCAACCAGAGTGCTCCTTGGAAGCAAGAATGGCCAGACTACGTCTTACATATTTCGGACATGTAGTCAGGAGAGATCAATCCCTGGAGAAGGACATCATGTTTGGGAGAGTGGCAGGTCAACGCAAAAGAGGAAAACCCTCCACCAGATGGACTGACATAGTGTCTGAAACAATGGGTTTAAACATAAATAAGATCGTTTGCTTGGCACAGAATCGGCAAGTGATTTTATCTACTGTACATAGGGTCGCTATGAGTCTGACTCGACTCAACGGCATCTAACAACAACAACAAACTTGTTCTTTAAATATGATATCCTCTATTTCTAATTTGTACACCTTTTACTTTTGGTGTGATTATGTATCTACTTAAATGTGCATCATCCATTTGCCTTTATTTTTCTGTGGAATGCATATTTGCATCTCTTTTCTTATTCTAATTGGTAGTTTGGCTTTTTGCTAATTTATAGAAATTTTTTAAATACATTGTGAGTTCTCTTTGTTTATCATACACTTCCAATTTTTTCAGAGTATTGTTTGTCTTACAACTTGGATTTAAGTGGCCTTTTCCATATAGAAGTTTTATGCATTTGTTTAACTACAGGTACAAATTTTAATTCCAGGCTTCATCTGCCTGGAAGAAAATACCAAAATTATTTTTTAAATTCTAATATTTTCTCTTAATACAATTTTGCATTTACATACATTTGACCTATCTGGAATATAATTTGGTTTATGTGCAAAGTAAGAATTTGTTTTCAGAGCCAGGCATAGTGGTACATACCTATAATCCCAGGCAGAAGCAGGAGGATCCCAAATTCAAGGCCAGAAGCAGCTGTGTAACTTAGCAAGACCTTGTTTCAAGATAAAAAAAAATGTAAAAAAAAGAAATGGGGAATGGGGACAGCTCAGTGGTAGTGCAAGGCTATGGTTTCAACCACCTAGTATCAAAGAAGGAGGGAGAGAGAGAGAGAAAGAGAGAAAGAAAAGAAATAGAAAAAAATTTATTTTCATTTTGCTACTGATTTGAAATGCTTAATTATCATGTTAATTTTCTATATATGTGTCTGTTTTGAGTCTCTATTTCTTTATGATGAGAAGGCACAACACTGGTTTATTATCTTTTTATTTAAAAAGTCTTCATGTAGCATAAGACAGAGGTTAACATCATAGAAGTTGTTCTTAGGAGACGTATGTTTATCAGGCAAAACACTATTGTCAGTGCTTCTCTGCTGTTCATAGGGTTTTCAATGGCAGATTGATTTTGGGGAATGGGTTGCCAGGTCCTTCTCCTAAGCCTACAGTATCTGGTGTTCTCAGGTGGTCTCCCACCTCCCATCAAAGTACTAACCAGGACCGACTCTGCTTAGCTTCTGAGATCTGATGGGAGTGGACACCACAGTGCTACACCTGTAGGCAACATCATAGATATGGGTTAGACTCTGGAGCCTAGTAAATAAGAGGGTTAGACTCTGGAGCCAAGCTACACTTTACTGCTTTCTTGCCCTGAAACTCATTCCTTAATTACTCTGTACCTCAGTTTTTCCATCTTTAAAATGAGGGCAATAATAGAGTAATTGTGAAGATTTAATGGTTTTCTAGATCTAAAGTGGTTGAGGGAAAAGATTAAGGGAAGAAGGTTAAGATCTAAAAATTTTAATCATAGACTTAGTAGTGAGGTGGGGTTTTTGTTTTTGGTTTTTGGTTTTTGTTTGTTTGTGGTACTTGGGTTCTGAACCCAGGGCTTCATACATACTTTGCAAGTGCTCTACCACTGGGCTGCACCCCAGTCCATTTTCTATGTTTTATTTTGAGTCAAAGTCTCACTAAGTTACACAGACTACCTCTGGCCTCTAACTCACTATCCTCCTGCCTCTGCCTCCTGACTTGTGATTACAAGCATGTGCCACCACGCCTGGCTCTGATAGTTTTTAAAGGTAATTAGAGATGTGCAGTAAATGGTAACATGTTAAAAGTTTACACCACTGTAATAAAATTTAAACTCACAGAAATTTGATATCACCATCAACCATTTAATCACACACACACACAAAGAAGTTGTTATTCAACACAGGAATTTTACTTCCTTTTTCTCTGTGAACTTATATTTTAATTTTATATTTTAATTTCTCTTACACTACAAAATTTTATTCTAATATAATGTTGGTTTTTAAGTGTTTTTTAAAGTCACCCCATCAGACTTCTTGGTGACATAAATAAAAATACATAAGGCTATAGGTATTCACAAAATTTATCTTCTGGAAAAATTGATCAAGACAACCTAAATATACCTTTAACATTTTTATGAATAATAACTAAACATAAAATTAGAATTTTATTTAAATGTATACCTGTATAAGATGGATGGGGTTTTATTATTTCTAATTAGTTCATGTATGCATAGATGGGTATTAGTGCTGGAATGAAATGGGGCTCAGTACCAACTCTGTCCCTATTTCGTGGCATTTATAATGACTGAAACACTTGGTTTATAGAAAATAAGTACCTAAACATAGATGCAGTTCTGTTACAACAGCATCAATATTTTGAACAGCCTACTGTCACCCACAAACTTGTAACACCCAGAGGCAATGCACCCTAATAAGATTCCAGATGGGCAAACAATATGCACTTCCTTTGCATTGCAGGTTCAATTCTTGGGAAGCAGAATGTGGGGAAAGATGTTTACCCGGGATCAAAATGTGTGAAAGGAAAGGAGAGGGAGCAGCCTGAATTCCAGAAGATCCTGGTGAAGCCTTGGCCAGCCTGGCAGGAGCTCTGAAGCGAGTCCTGCCAATCACGTTGTCTTGGTAATGTGTCTTGGTGCCCCCACACTATGCCTGCACACACTCAGTGACCAGGTGGGGGCTGCCTTGGGAAAGGTGACCTCAGGCAGGGTGGCTACCTGTAGCTGGGGTAGACCTGGAAGGAGCTGACTCTTGGGGCCCATCTGCTGCCCACACTCTCCAAAAGTGGCTGGAGTGTGTGTTTCCTAGGGCTGCCATAACCAATTATTACACACCTGTAATTTACAATTCCAGAAACTGATGTTCTCACTGTCTGGAGGCCAGAAGTCCAGAATCAAGGTGTAGACAGCATTGATTCCTTCTGGAGACACTGAGAGAAAATCCAGTCCATGCCTTTCTCTCAGCATCTGGTGGCTCCTGGCAGTCCGTGGCTTACCTCAGTATGCTGATGCAAGAGTCCCATCTCTGCCTCCACCTGCACATAGCCTTGACCTCTGAGTCTCCATGTCTGTTTTCTCCTTTTCAGTCTCTTAGGAGGATACTCATTGGAAGTAGAGCCCACTGGAATCCAGAATGATTTCATCTCAATATCCTTCCCTCAGTTACATCTGCAAAGACCATTATACCAATAAGGTTACATTTGGAGGTTCCAGGCTGCCCTGTCTTCTGGAGGGTAACCATTCAACCTACAACAGGTAGCAAGTCCTTTGTTGAAGAGGTAGTTGAACAGCATGTCCCATATCTTGTTAGGTGCCCTTGAGTCAGATCCAACTCACAGCGACTCTATGTACAACAGAACGAAACACTACCCAACACTGCCACATGATCTTTTTATGTTTGAGCCCATCACTGAAGCCACTGTGTTTCTTCTTGAGTCGTGACACATCAGCAAAAAGAGGTCCCATGGCTTTACTCCATTCCCATCCTGAAGGTCAATTCTTTGAGGAGGCAACTGTTCTCCAGTTGCTTCTTGAATGCCTTCTAGTCTGAGAGGCTCATTTTCCAGCACTATATTTGCCAGTGCTTTTCTGCTATTTATAGGGTTTTCAATGGCTGATTGTTTCAGGAGTGGGCTGCTGAGTCCTTCTCCCTAGTCTGACTTAGTCTGGAAGCTCATGTGAAACCTGTCCACCATGAGTGGCCCTGCTGGTATCTGAAATACGGGTGGCATAGCTTTCAGCATCACAGCAACATGCAAGCAGGACAGCGTGACAAGTTGACAGACACATGGGGGATCCCATATCTACCACACCTTTTAAAGTGGGAAAAGGGTGATTATGAAGGCAAGCCGAGGGGAAGAATTTCGAACATGAGCCTCAAAGGCAAGCAGGCTGTCAAGCAGATCAGTTTTTGAAATGAGAACATATGGAAATTGAGTATCTAGAAATTATGATTTCGTGGAGAGCTTTTGAATATCTTAGGGTGGCAGATGACCCAGTTGGAGGATACAGTCCAAGCCAATTATTTCCTGGAAGGAATTTGGACCTCACCTTGATCTCCAGTTATTTAAAAGAATTAGAAAATTATACTTTAATATCTCCTTATTTTTAAATGTTGAAAACAAGTAAACAAACTATGTGAGCCTAAAGAAAAATGTTTTGAGGCTGATCATGGCACTGAAGTAACCTGTGCTTTATGTTTCTATGCTTGCTCCTACCTTAGCGTTTACCCTCTCGAACAGAGCTGTCAGGGTTCTCCAGAGAAACAACCTGTAGGAGACATGTGTACACGAAGAGATTTCTTCTAAAAGGAATTGTCTCACATAATTGTGGGGCTGGCAGGCCAGAAACTAGTAGGAATTAATGGTGCAGCCTTTTTTTTTTTCCTTGCCAACTGAGTTTTTTCTTTTTAAATCTTTTTCTTACAGATTCAAAGGCTTTGTTGACATTTCTGCACATGTAGATCAATGTTCATCCCCAGTGCCTCTCATGGCCTTCTTCCTGCCTCCCTCCTACTGAACCCCTTCCTCCCCAGTCTCTCTTCAGTTTTTGTCTTTTCTCTCTTGATATAAATCTATATTCTTCATATGAGATATGTGATATCTGCCTTCACCTATTACCTTTTTTTATTGCTCTTATGTGTGCTGGGGTTTAGCTCAGTTGGTAGAGTGTTGCTCCACACTCTCTGAGGACCTGGGTTCGATCCCCAGTACCACAAAAACAGGAAAAGGACATAGCAATTGACTCCCAAAGCAATCCCAAAACAATCAGCCATTGGAAATTCTATGAGGGTTGCACCTAACAACAAACAAATATATATTTAAACTCTAGCATCCACATATGAGAGAAAACATGTGATATTTGTCTTTCTGGGTCTGGCTTATTTCAGTTAAAATGATGGTCCCTAGTTCCACCCATATTCTTTAAAATGACATAATTTTGTTTTTCTTTATGGCCTAGTAAAACTCCATTGTATATATATTCTACATTTTCTTTATCCACACATTTGTTGATGGACATCTTGGCTGATTGCATATCTTGGCTAAAATGGCTCTACAATAAGCATATATAAGTAAGTGTCTCTATGGTTTATTGACTTAGATTCCCTCAAGTATATACCAAGGGGTAGTACAGCTGGGGCATATAGTAGCTCTATTTTTAGTTTTTTTGAGGAGCCTCCATACTGATTTCCATAGTGGTGCACTAACTTTCATTCCCACCAGTGGTATACAAGGGTTCCATTCTCTCCACATCCTCATCAATTTTTGCAGTCTTGAGGCAAAATTGTTTCTTCTTTTGGAAATCTCAGTTTGTACTGTTAAGGACTGGTTGGCCAAGTCCTGCCTAGGTTTTTGAGAGTAATCTCCTTTACTTAAAGTCAACTGACTAGAGATGTTAACTACATCTGCAAAATAACCTTCATGGCAGCAACTAGATTAGTATATAATTAAATAAATGGGGGACTGGGATTTAGCTCAGTTGGTAGAGCGCTGCTCTGCAGTCTCTGAGGTCCCAAGTTCAATTCCCAGCACTGCAAAAATGGGAGAAGGACCTGGCAATCCACTCCCAAGGCAATCCCAAAACAATCAGTCATTGAAAACCCTATGAGGGTTGCTATGAGTCGGATATTGACTCGACGGCACCTAACAACAACAACAACAACAAATAAATGGGTACTATAGCTGCCATGCTGACCCTCCAAAGAGCCATTACTTTACCTTGCTGAAGAAGCTGAGAAGTGGAAGGGGCCTTACAGGTTACCTGGCTCAGTAGCACCACACAGTAGAGATGATCGTGAGGTCTGGTAGAGTGGAGGTTGCACAGCTGCCCAGGAGAATGAAGACTCAAAAGAATACTCTGGCCTCCCTCCTACTGCTGTTTCCATCCTCATGCAAATCATTGTCTCAAGACCAAAATCGTGATGCTTTAGGTGGAGCATCGAAGGTCCCTCAGAGGTTACACGGGCCAACTCCCTTATTTTACAAAGTGTAGAGATATTAAGCCATGAGAACTGTGACTCCCAGGGAAGAGCATTGCCTTACCTTTTGTACAATGTAGGGATAGCTATACTGAGACTGATCTATGCCAATTCTTACCTTTCAAGACACTTTCTCTCACAGGAGTTAATTTCCATGTCACTGACTTCCCATGTGTATGTAATGGCCAACAAAATGAAACCAAAACTAGGACAATTAATCAAAAGTTGGATGTCAATATTTTTCCTGAAATTTTTATGCATGTACCAGCTATATTTCCATAGCAGCGGGACCAAGAATTAAGTACCTCCTTGATGGATAAGCTTCTGAACTCCTTTTCTGCTACAATGATTATTCTCTCATAAGACGGCAGGAGTGGCTCTAGTTTAGTAGCTCATGTCAAAGTGATTCCAACTCTAATCACTTTTATGTCACATCACATCCATTGCTCTGGCTTAATCAGATGCCCTAAGTCACATTTCCAGATCAGCTTCTCCCATCATATGCCCCAAACTCAGCTCATGCTAGCCATAGGTCAGAAGGAATGGCCCCCATAATTCCATTTGCCCATTTTCCAAGTGTGGCTGTGAGTCAGTCTAATTTACATGGTTATAGTCCCAATACGGTTGGAGACAGTTAAGGACATGTTAGGGTAATAATTGGAGGCCAGTGTGAGGCTGCCAAGAGGAGGGCCAGAGCTGTTTCTGATTTCTGAGGTCCAGGTGGGAGAATATGTGCTATCTCAGCATGCCTCTGCAGGCGGTATGTGTGAGCAAGTGCTTTCTCTTTTTAAAAGCTCTTCTGTGAGCCAGGCACTGTGGCACATGCCTGTAATCCCAATGACTCAGAAGGCTGAGGCAGGAGGATCTCAAGTTCAAGACCAGAGGTAGCCTGCTCAACTTGATGAGACTCTGTCTCAAAATAAAATATAAAAAAGAGTTGGAGGTAAAGCCCAGTGGTGGAGCACTTGCCTAGTGAGCGCAAGGCTATGGATTCAACTCTCAGTATTGAAAAAAGGAAAAATATTCTATGACACAGCTCCAACTTTCACTTCCAACAGGGTCTTAATAGTTCCCATATGTTTTGCATATTATTTGAGAGGGTTTAAAATCAGAGGTTCTTTGATGTGTGTGTGTGTGTGTGTGTGTGTGTGAGAGAGAGAGAGAGAGAGAGAGAGAGACAGAGACAGAGACAGACAGAGACAGAGACAGAGATAGAAAGACAGAGACATAGAGAGAGACAGAGAAAGAGAGAGAGGCAAAAAATAAATAAAACAACTATTTATAGGGTTTAGCTGAAGGAAATGAAAATTCCTAAAGCCATATAATCTTCTCTTCTCTTTGTCCCTTTAACACCCCTAATTAAAATTAACAAAAAATGGGAGGGGAGGATATTGAATATAATTTAATAGTAGCACGAGTTCACTGTTCCTCTAGGCAGGGAGGGGGAAAATAGTCTCTGAAGTAGCATGTCTTCTGAAGTAGCAGTAAAGGAAAAATAATTTAGTCATTTCTATTTGTTTTCATAGCTAAAGTTATGATTCTCTTTCCACAGAATCAAGTCTTAGAATTCTGATATCTAATTTAACAACATGACATTCTTTATTTTCCAGGATAAATAGGTTTGGGAAACGGCCAGTGGAATTTTCCACTTCAGTTGGCCACAGTGGGGGAGTTTACATTGTTACACAATTGCAATGAAGTTTAGTAATGAGCATCACAATGGAAAATTAATAAAAGCTCAGTGTAGCCCAGCCCATTCAAGTAATTGTCAATTACGGCTACAATCAATACTGAGGTAATAGCTCATGAACAAGGATAGTTGGGTACTTACTTCATTAACGTCGCAAATCAATGTCGACCATTTGGGAGTAAGTGCAGAGAAATGAGCTCATATATTGGAGGTAATCATAGTTGGGGAACTTGCTGGCTGCAAGGAGACATAGTGATCAGAGGCTGCATATAGACAAATGTCAGAGAATAGCCCACTCTGGTTCATAGTGAATTCTGATTACTAGAAAGCAAAACCTCCTTGTTCCACCCCTGGAAGCTGAAGTCCTTTGAAAGTGCCTTGGTCTCTTTCCCTACACTTGGGACAATGATCAATTTGCTTTTATGTCCCCTTCCTATTTGTTTTGGGTTACCTATAGATATGTGTATCTTTCTACTCTGTCATATTTTTAAATGGCTATAAGTATTTCTCCATAGTCCTTTGTGGCAATAGGCAAGCCTCCCTCAGTTGTGTCTGTCTGTTCAGTAGGTGGGCCTTCAGAAGGCATTTTGCTTAGAGAATGATCTTTAGGATCAACATTGGGAGATATTTCGTCCTTCTCCTTTAACTTCATGCCTCTCCTTTCCCTCCCTCTCCCCCAAAATAGCATCTAAAACCAATATGGGCATAGTGTGAAGTCAGAATGTATTCTGAAATATGGAAATAATTTTAAACTTACATATGTAATGGAAGGAAAATGTTCATAGAGAATCCCTGGCAGTGCATGCTGTTGACCTTCCTAAGTTGAAATCAATGCAAATCCAACACTATAATCATACTAATAAATTCCACCACCATTCTGTTGCCATCCAGAGAATCTATCTCCTTGACCTTATTGTCTGAGAATTTATGGTCTTCTCTCTTGCTTCACACCCTTCAGCATTTGCAGCTTGTGGTTTGTGCTTACCCTTCCATCCTCTGTTTCTATTGTCCTCGCTCATGTTCATGGCTACATCCTGCTTGATATTTCTCTTCATCCCTCAGTTTAGATATGAGCACTCACAGAATGCTGTTATGTTGGTAATGGTATATGGAAAGAGAAAGGTGGAAGGTCTGGAGCCACAGCATCACTGTGACAAGCCTGAATGCCAGCCATGTACATCAGACACTCAATGACCTTCCACAATCCTGGTTGGTTTCTGAGATGTTTTAATGAAGACCACATATTCAGAGCATTTCCACTGGGATTTGATGGAAAAGCAGATATCTGGACAAAGTGGAAACAAATAGAAGATAAGTCGATGGGAGCAAAGACAACCTTGTTCCTCAATCTAAGAGTATCCCTTTGGTAGAAAAGTAGAAAAGATGAAGGTAAGAAGTGGGGGAAATTAATTACTGGACTCCTGTTGCTAGTGTCAAGTGTTAGATCTCAGCTAACCAATATGATGTAAAGCACTTTTGACTGGGAGGTAAGAAGTTAGAGATTTAGGAGCAATCTTGTGTGGTCTTGGAGAGAAGTCACTTAACCTTTGCTAAGGTCTCTATATTCCCCTCTATGAGCAATGTTGGTATCCAACAAAACAATTCACTTATCAAAAGATAAAGCACTCACATCTAAAGTGCTCAGCATCACTACAGTACAGTACATACAAATTATGTCTGCACACACAGATCTAGGTAGAAAATCCAGGGAATTGAAGCCGGGATTAACATGAGTTTGAGGCTAGCCTGGTCTACACAGTGGGTTGGGCTGCACAGCGAGACACTGTCTCAAGAAACATAATGAAAAATAAAAAAGAAAGAAAGAAAGAAAAAGAGAAAATAAAATCCAGCAAATTTAAACAATGCACAAAGTTTCAATAACAACAATAATCAGGATTTTTCATATTGATGTAATGATAATCATTCACCATGATTTTCTTTTTTAAAATTTAGTTATTGTTGTTGTTGTTGTTAGGTGCTGTCAAGTCGGTATCCGACTCAGCGACCCTCATAGGGTTTTCAATGGCTGACTGTTTTGGGATTGCCTTGGGAGTGGATTGTGAGGCCCTTCTCCCATTTTTTTGCAGTGCTGGGAATTGAACTTGGGACCTCAGAGACTGCAACACAGCGCTCTACCAACTGAGCTAAATCCCAGCCGCCTCTTCTTCTTCTTCTTCTTCTTCTTCTTCTTCTTCTTCTTCTTCTTCTTCTTCTTCTTCTTCTTCTCATTATTATTATTATTATTATTATTATTATTATTATGCAGTACTTGGGGTTGAATCCAGGACCTCGCACATGCTAGGCAAACATTTGACCACTGAACCTTCTGATATTTTATTTTGAGATAGGGTCTCATAAGTTGCACATTAAGTTGCCTCTGGCCTTGAACTCGGAATTCTCCTTCAGACTCCTGAGTTGCTGGGATTACAGGTGTGCGCCATGGTACCTGGTCAATTCACCACGATTTTCTTTTTCGGACAAACTGTTCTCTATGAAGAAGCCCTTGAGAATCCATCAGTATGCAATGGCTGTAGAGTTATCTGCCCCTGCTAATTCCAGAGGAGCTGTAAATTGAGGCACACACATGTAGCCAAAGGAAACCATTTCCTTGCCTGTCACCTTATATGTCAGCCATCAGTCAGCAGTAGGATTTTATGACACTGTTGTACAACTAGGAAATGGGGCACCCAGTGGAGCTGCAGACATATCATGGCTGATCCCACCACTAACTGCACACATTTTGTAAGCCTGCCAGCCAAGAGATGCTTTCTTCACAGATTTAAAATATGAGGAGTTTGCTATGGCACTTCATGATGATTCCAAGTCCACAGATCCCTCCTGTGGGGCCCTTTCATTTTGTTCTAGGAGGGCCTAAAGGTGCTCCATGCAGGGTGCAAGAAGGTCCCTTCTGCACTGCAACTTGCTTTTTTCCAGTGGTGTATAAGAGGTACGAGTGCACCTGCCTCTGCCAGGCTCAAATGCCATTAGGTCCCTGTCCACTCCATCCTCCCCTCCTCCATCTCACCCCCTCTACTATTCTACACAGAAGTCACCTGCAAGCTGTAGAGGGGAACTGTGGACGTCCCTCCCTGCTGGTCCTGTCACCTTGATGAAATTATGCTCAGGTGTGCTCTTTAATGCTCCCATGAGGGTGTTTCAAGAAATGGTCACTGGAACCCCACAGCTATATTTATTTTAAGGATGTTGCTATTTACTATCTCACAGAAAATCCCTTTATGAAGACCATAAAATTTTCTTTGATCCAATAGTAGAAAAAGCTAGGCTTTTCCTGAGCCACTAGCTTCTTGTTCTTAATTATTGTGTGCTTGAATCTAGTAAGTGACCTTTGCTCTCTTTTCATTGGCTCCTGGAAGACTTTTCATAATTCTCCTAGACTCAAACTCTTCATTAAGTGTGTTTAGCCACTAATTTTAACTCTGGATTTTATCTTATTTCCCTGTCTCCACATTCCCTTGATCCGATAGCATCATTTACTTTTGTGCTTTAATCGTGTGTAGCTTTGTACACAATTTTAAGACATTTTGGAATTGGTTGGAGCATAAATTCCTAAAGAGCAGACCATCTGTTCCAGCAGTTATTGAGCGTCCGCTCTCTGCCAGGCACAGGCTTGGTCCTGAGGCTCCTAGGTAAACCTAACACAGAGGTGGCCCTGGGAAGTGCACAGCGTTGGTATTCTGCCACGCCCTATGGACTCTGGGGTAAAAGCACCACAAGTTAAACTGCCCTTTACATGAACCCTGGGAGATGTCAAACCAGAACAGGGTTTACAGATCATTCATCCTCTCCTTCCCATCCTTCCTGCCATGTGGGGGATCATTCTTTTGGCTCTGTATACTGCCTTCCCTCTAGAATGCTAACTCTTCAGCCACGGTTCATACCCACAAATGCCAGGCAAGAGAAGAGTCTCAATGAGTATTTCTTGACTGGATGGATGGGTGAAGAGATGTCACTTTCCTGCTTAAATCTTCTAATTTTTAAAATCGTTGTTGTTAGGTGCTGTCGAGGCAGTGACTGACTCATAGCGACCTATGCACAAAATAGTATTGCCAGTGCTTCTGTGCTATTCATAGGGTTTTCAATGGCTGATTGTTTTTTGGGTATGGGTTGCTGGGTCCTTCTCCCTTTAAAATCATACTCAACATAAAATCCGAATTCCTTACATAGACCTGTAATGAACTACACCTCTAGCATCCACCTACTCCCTACCTCCCTGACTTCCTTTGCTTTACTACCAGCCTTCCTTCTTTTGTTCTTCCCAGTGCCTGGACATTTTTGCCCCCAGAATATGGCAAGGTCTCAGCTCTGCCATCTAAGTGGAAGCACCACTATTCACAGCCCCCTTCCCCACAGGAAGGATCCAATGGGCCCCATTCTTTTGCTTCCTACCACTCTTATTGACCGCTGACTCCCACACAGAATATTCAAAAAAACCCTGCCAGTTGCACAAAGCCAACTTTTTGCTTAATGTGGTACATAGTAACTATTTTGATGGAGTCATAGAAGCATCTTAGAAAGGGGAGGTCAAGAGTGGGATATTGATAAGATTTTGAGGGTCTAGTTTAAGATAAGTTTTTAGATGTAGACATTGGAATTGCAAAGTTTGTGATACAATAGTTTTGAACTGATGAACACAGCAAGGTGGGGACTTCTCTGGGGAACTTGAAGGACATGTGGACCAGTTGGAAAGAGCTGGTGATCACATGATGAGGCCAATCGAAGAGTCTGTTACTCAGATAAATGGATTTTCAGGAATTCCTGAGCCAAACAAAAACATTATTTGCAACTTCATCTTTTTGGGGCTAGATTTTGTGTTGGAGCATCTTCATGTTAATGCTGAGAGTGAAATGGGGCTCTGGTTAACATGGACGGTAAGCTGTGTGGCCATAATGGTTTGGATTCTCATTCATCACTAAATGAAATGATCATGTGTATTTAGTTACTCCCTTATTATCTATCATTACCTATTATTATCTATTATTACCACCGCCACACACGGATGTAATTTCATATGTATGTGGCTCCTCAGTTCCTCTATTTTGTTACTTTCTGTTTGCTGGGTATCTGCAATTGGGCCTGGCACCAAATGGATGCTGAGTTCTTATAAAATTTAAAGTAAAAATCATGAATTTGCCTATGTTCAGCACCAGAGACCAGAATGTGAAATTATCGATTCCTTGCTGAAATCGAAGCAGCTCCTCCTCCACCAGCAGGAACCTGCATGATGGGAAGTAGAAATCATGTTTGGGCTCAGGTGCTCCCGGGGCCTGAAGAGTTTCATCCTTTCACCTATTTACTTAATCAACATGTGTCTCTTAAATGGGACTGGCATGGGGCTGGGTGTTTGTCATATCAAACGTCTCATGGCTAATTGCCATCTGCAAAAATGGAGGTGTCTGAGAAGATCTGTTTCTCTTCCCTGCATGCCAGAGCTGAAATAAGTCATTTCAACCATTAAATAACCTGCTGGTGAAGGATATTGAAAGACATAAGAAAATATGTAACATTAAATATATATAACAACATGTGAAATAAAGACATAGGATTTTATATGTTTAATGTTATACATTTCCTTATATATAACATGTATATTCTTAGCTGTAATGTTATAGAGGAAAAGCATATTATAAAACTATATATTTGGTATAATCCAAATTTTATAAATAAATATATGATTCACAAAACATTCACACACAAAGACCGACAAGGAATAAACCAAAATGTTAAAACTGGTTAACAACTTGAGTGGCAAAATTGTGGCTGTTTTTTATTTTCATTTTTCATATTTCTCTACATTTTTGTCAGTGCATGTATTTTTTTTTTTTTAGAATGATATTTTAAAATGTCACTTCCCTGTTTGAGGGTGGGGAAGGTGAGAGAATTGCCAGATAAAATACATGATGTCCTGTTAAATTTACATTTCAGATATGTAACACTTTGTTTTTTTTAGTACAAGTGTGCCCCCAGAATCACATTGGACATACTTGTACTCAAAACTATGCATTATTATCTGGAATTCAGATTTGACTAGGTGCCGGGGGGAGGGGGGGTTGTGGTGGTAGTTACTGTTTTCCTAAATCTAGCAGCCCTATAGGGTGGGAGCAGCTCCTCAGAGTCTTCGGGGAGCTTCTAAAACCGCTCCCTGCCCCTCCCCCAACCAGATTCTGGCACCTCCATCACCTGCCTGCCAACCTTCAAGTTTTGGAATCTCCTGCCAAGTTTATCACGGATTCTGGGGGTGGAGGTTGGCATTGCGGGTACTCCAGAGTACGATGTGCTGGTGGCTGACCTGGTGCCAAGGGTGCTCTCTCCTGTCTCTCTTGTCGTCCCTGGTGGACATCACTGCATTTGATGCTGCCAGGACAACTCTCTTGGGAGCCGCGGGACTCTACTTACTGGGTTCTGATCAGCATGTTTCACAACTGTTGTTCTTGAGGTTGCAGGCGTGCCCTCCCACACGGGTGAGGACACAGCGCAGAAACAGGCGATCTGGCCGGAGGGGAAACTCTGGAGGCTACCCGAGGCCTCTCTACTGGAAGAACTGACGCTGGCCTCTAGACCTCTGACACAGCCTGGAGCTGAGACAGAGGGAGGTCTGTGTGTCCAGGAAAGCCACAACCCACGGGTCTGGGGCCAGCCTGCGAGACACTCTCTCCTCCAGCCTCAGCAGGATGCGTTTCTGCCAAAGGATGTGTCCAGAGAGAATGGCCTTCTCTGGGGAAGGAAGAATCTGGGACCTGTAGCTGGTGGCAAATAGCAGGATGGCACCTTTGGGGAGCTCGAGGAAGCCCTGGTAGTGCCGTGTTGGAAGAGCATTGTAAAAGACCTAAAATAACCCCACGTAGTAACACCTGGAAAATAACACTGGAGGGGCCAATAGTAAAACATCGGCCAGGATATATAAAGATGGACTTCAAAGGGGCAACAATTAATGAGGTGCAGGGCAAGGAGCAACAGAGGAGAAACATGAGGCTTTGAACAAGGCCCCCAGGCCTCAGTTTCGCCATCTGCAAAATGGGTGGGTTGAACAGGTTTTTAAAAAGTGCCTTCTAATTTTAATATTCCAGAATGTTAATGTAGGGAATTAATTGGGTAAGGGCTTTGTTTTCTGAGCCTAGGAAGCAGATTGATGACTCAGATAAACCCAGCACCCTCTATCGAACTTTGCAGTTTTGGGGGAGAGGAAGGGATTCATGTTTCTTGGGCGTTTACTTTGTTCTAGTTTTGTACATGATTGATCAAATTTCTATGCTTTAGAACAGCTATGGAGGTCAGTAATATTGCTTTTACATTCAAGGAAATGGAGCTTCAGAAAGGCTAAGCGATTTTCTTAAGGCCACACGGTTAGCAAGTGTAGAGCCAGAATTTGAACTAAGATTGTCTTCTGATGATCTTGAAGCCTTGACTAATTATCCTGTGTAGATTTCCTCTGTCCACCTGTATGCTGAGCCCTCATCTGTACCAAGTGAGTACAGATGGAGAGAGAGGAAAATCTATGTCCCTTCCACTGGGATTAATCTATAAACTCTGAAAGTAAGGATAAACCTCCAGCCAACTTCCATTTACCAGGGACAGGTGCACAGGGTATCTGCAAGGGCCCATGGCTTCCAAAATTCTCCTCATACCTGTGTTCTGGTCTCTGAAATACTGTGAACAGCACCCTGTTCATCTCATACTGAGAGAAGAAAAGGAAACTATAATTTCAGCCACTCACTGGTTTAATCATTTCCCAGGAATAGGTGTTGACTAGGCAAGAGAGAAGTGTTGTAGGTGTCAATTTTGCTTGAAAGAAGGCACTAGAAGATAAAAAGAGACACTGAGAAAGGAAGTGTCAGAAAGTCTCTGACTTCAAAGAAAATATCCAAACAAGTTTCCTTGAATAGAATGAGTAATCAAATGAAGTATTTAGGTACTGTGGGCCCGCATTATTTTCAGGCCTCTGAGAGATTGTCACACAAAAAAATATTAAATAGAAATATTAGGAATGACCAGTAGCGTAGAATTTTCTTGGGCAGAAATGGAAAATTGTATTTATTTATATGAGCACCTGCCATTAAGATGGTGTTGGCTGCTCCACTTGGAGGAACGATTCTGGAGTAGACTGAATTGTTCATGAAAATGTAAGACCAGAAGGCATCCACTGCCTTGACCTTTTCGATGTGGTCTTGAGTTCCCAGGAGCAGATTTGAAATAGGGATCATAAGGAAGAACTTGGTTGAGGGAGTGTTCCCCAGGCAGGTGGAGAAAGCTTTAGAGAAAGCAGAACAAGAAAGGAAAGAAGCCAAACAAGGCTGAGTAGCTTCACCCTGATCCCACAGAGAAAATTTGGAGTGTTAATTACATGCAAGAGCTGTCCAACTCCAGGCAAGGGAACCGGGTCGCCTACATTGGCAAGAGGCCACTTTTGATGAGGGATGTCAGGTTTACATTGCTAGTCTCTTCCAGCTCTGTATAAAAGCGAGCAAAGTGGCTCCAGCCTCAGAGTAGTTCTCTGTGTCAGGTAAGAAGCCAAAACCCCATAAACTCAAACAGGCCTTTATTGCAGAGTAGCTGCCGCAGCTGTCTCTAACAAAGGAGAGAGCAGCAGTCAGGAGAGGAAGGGTCGAGGCTTTTATAGGCTCTAGGTGGGAGGGGGAAGAGGTAAATGACATGTCACATTGGGATAGGTAGGAAGTGGTTGAGTGAAGGGTTCTGATAGGCTGGAAGAGGGAAAAGGAAGTAGTCATCAGTTGGTGGCCCCAGGCAGATTATGAGTTAGGTTTTGGCTGGCTTTTTTGGCAGGCTTTTTGAGTAATGGGGCATAATGGATAGAAGGCACCACCTTATAGGAAGGTCCATTTTGTAACAGGTCCTGCCTAACACTCTGAAGATCCACAGGTGCCTTAATAAGTTTCCCTCTCTCTAGCCTCCTTGGAATACGGAACCAGTCTCTGGACAGCAAGTGGGTAATTACTATAGGTCTAGCCTTGTATCCTTCCATTGGAAGAGCTGATATCCTGAGGTGGTCCTGGGTGAGGCCTGCTCTCAGGAAAGGAAGCTTAAGTGAGAGAGAATCCACCCCATACATAGGGAATTCGAGTATGTAGATGCCCCTGTGAACGTGTCTACCAGGCACCGTGGCTTCACTTTGGGACATTGGCTGAACACATGAGGGGCAGTCATAGCCCCAGGAGGCCAAGGGTAGCACATACACAGGTGAGAATGATGCTGAGGAGATGGCACCCTCCTCTTCAAACACCCACTGCGCTCTGACCAGGGAGTGGTATGGCAGTGGTGGGCAGGGAGGCCTCAGGCTGAGGGGACTATGTCCTTTCAGGGGTGACATAGTCCGATGTAGTCACTGCAGTAATAGAAATAGCAATTGTCCCTGCAATGGATTTCTGTTGCTGTGTGGCCAAAATTTGCTTAGACTTCCTAGGTTAAGAGCTCAGTCCTCCACGAAATTCTGCTCAAGTCAGACACCAGCTGCCGGCTCCAGCCTTTTTGGGCCACTCTCACTTTTGACCAACTGGCTCCAGATTCAGGGGTTTCCACTGTCCCCTTAGGTTCAATATTTTATTAGAATGTCTCTTGGGCATTTATTCTGCCTCCCCAATATTTGCATATAAAGAAACAAATCTTAGAAAGTTGGGCAGTTTACCCCACATGACAAAGCTAAATCTCTAATCCAGATCTTTTCCATTTTAGATCCATGATCTCTAACCATCTGTAGAGAGTTTTCATGAATAGATGTCAATTGCCAGGGTCCTACTCGAGTCTCTTTGGGTCTTGGCATTTCAGAACAAATCTGCTCAGCTTCTAACTGCCAGCATGTGTCTCTCTTGGCTGGAGGACCAACTCATGCTGCTGGAGGTGCTAACCTTCAACTCATGAGACAAGAATGGTAGCATAAATAGCCCATTTTCTCACCCCTCAGGTGAGGCTAACTCTGAAGTCCATTTTTACCCTGGCTCCCAGATTCCCAAATGGCCCAAGCTCCGGCAGCCTTCAATGGTGACTTCCGTAGTGATGCACACTCCGTTGGCTGCCTTCCCTTCCCTGACTCACTTTCCTGCTCCCTTGCTGGTATTTCCTCCCCATCTTAAGTAGACACCATTTGCAGGTCAGTGCTTGCTGGGGTCTATATCTGGGGGAACGCTAAGACAATTGAGTTCCTTGGAAACAATGTTTCCTAAATTTCCTAGCACTCATTACCATTGCTGGTTTAGTCATTGGGTGTGATTTTAAGATTGGTTTTCTATTTTCCACAAAGCATAATTTAAAAAGAAATAAAGAAAGGAAGGAGCAAAGAAAGAAAGACAGGCAGACTAGACAAGTTTCTACTTTCTTGGTTTTCTTTGCTACTAAATAGAAATTATTTTTGTAACTGGCCTTTTTTATTTGTTAGACATAATAAATGTCCTACAAAATCTACCATTTCAAGATGTGCAATTTAGTGATCCTACTCACAGAGTTGGGTAACCATCATCAGTATATAATTCCAAAACATTCTCACCATACCAAAAGAAAACTCATACCTATTAGCATTTGCTTACTATTAACCTAGTTTTTGTCTATGTGGATTTGCCTATTCTACACAGTTTATATAAATGAAATCATCCAATATGTGGTCTTTAGTGTGAGGCTTCTTTCACTTAACATAATCTTTTCAGGGTTCTTAAATGTAGTAGTGGCCTACAGCTATTCCACTGTGATGTCTGATCCCGTCAGATCTTGGAAGGTGAGCAGGGTTGGGCCTGGTTAGTACTTGGATGGAAGACTGCCTGGGAACACCAGGTGCTGTAGGCTTGGGAGAAAGACCTGGCAACCCACTCCTAAAAAACAATCACCCATTGAAAACCCTATGAATAGCAGAGAAGCACTAACAATACTGTTTTGCCTGTTGTAGGTAGGGTCCACTATGAGTCAGATCCCACCAACTCAATGGCACCCACCACCACCACCACCACCACCAACAACAACAACAACAAATGTACTAGCATGTATCAGCACTTTATTCCTCTTTATGGATGAATAATATTCCATAATGTACATATATATATATTGCATTGTATTTATTCATTCATCAGTTGGTGTACATTGGGCTATTTCTGTCTTCTGGCTACCACTATGAATAATTACTGCTATAAACATTGTTGTAAAAAGTTTTGTTGGAACAAAATTTTTCATTTCTCTAGCATACATACCTAGACGTGGAATTACTGGGTTATATAGTAACTCTCTGATTAACCTTTTGAGGAACTGTCAGACTGTTCTCCAAAGTGGCTGCACTACTAGACATTCCCAACAGCAGTGTGTTAGGGTTTCAATTTTTTCATATCCTTGTTAACACTTATTTCCTTTTTTTAAATTACAGCTATCCTAATAGGTGTCAAATAGTACTTTATTGTACTTTTGATTTACATTTATATAACTATTAGTGATATTGGGCATTTTTCAAGTGCTTATTGTGTATTTGTATCTTCTTTGAAGAAATGTTACTCAAATCTTTTGCTCATCTTTCAATTGAGTTTATTGTTGAGTTTTATGAGTTCTTTATATATTCTAGGTACTAGACACTCATCAGATACCTTGATTTACCAATGTCTTCTCCTTTTCTTTGAGTTCTCCTTTTATTTTCTTGAGAGATTCTTTTCTTCTAAGAGTTTTATAGTTTTAATCCTAAATTTAGATCTTTGAGCTATTTTGTTAATTTTTACATATGGCGTGAGGTTGGGGGTCCAATTTCATTCTTTTTCTTGTGGATATTCATTTGTCATAGCAACATTTATTGAAAAGACTTTTTTCCCCATGGAATAGTTCTAGTATCCATGTCAAAATCAATTGACTGTAAATGTATGGGTTTATTTCTGAACTCTCAAGTCTATTCCATTGATCTATATTGCTATCCTTATACCAGTACCATATTCCCTTGGTACTATAGCTCTATAGTAAGTTTTGACATTGGGAATGTGAGTCTCCAACTTTGTTCTTCCTTTTCAAGATTGTTTTAGTTATTCTGAGTCCCTTGTCTTCTTCTCATAGCTGGAGTTTCTTAATTCTTGCATGACTCTTTGGTATGTACTGTCCTAACTGGCAAAGACTGGATTTATGCATCTTTTAGGAAAAGTTCTTCTAATTAGGTAAGAATTGTGTGACTTCAAATGTCTGTTTCACTGGCAGAAACTCCATTATTATGCTTTCATTCGTTTAAGTCAGTAACTTAAATGATCACAAGAGTCAATCAGGCCAAGGCACAGAGAGAATACAGGCAGGAATACTGCAGAAGGGTTAAAAGGTTGACTTATTAGAGGCATACACTTCAGAGGCTGACAGAGTTCTGCCACCTACTTTCTGCGTCACTTTGTGTTATATTACTTCAATTTCTTCATTTGTAAATGGGATATAACATCCACCTTATGGAATTATTAAGATGATTAGTAGGATCATATATTTAACTTAACAGGGGAGAAGGGAGACCTTGAATTTTATTTATTTTTTATTCCCATGCGATTTTTTTATTGGAAATCTTTAATGTACAACTTAATGTGTTTCATTCTGACATGCATTTCATTGTGACATTTCCACATATGAGTTTCATTGTACATTGCAAAGGTAACTTCCCCCTTACCCTCTTGTGCACCTCCTCCTGCTTCCTCCACACTCTCACCAAAGGCCTCTCTTCTATATTGCATGTCTTTTTGTGGGATTATTTTTCTATATACCCTTGCATCCCAATTATGTTTAAGGTCCAAACTTTTTTGTGTAGTGATCTATCTTTTTATATTGTCAGTAGTATTGCATGAATAATCTAACCCATTTGTATTATTACCATTCTTTGATATTATTGGTATTATTATGATTATTTCCCCAACTATTAAAGTTGGGCTGTTTACTTTGAGGTCGCCCTCTCTCTCTCATTCTTCACTCCTCCTTCTTTCTTCTTTCCCTTCTTTCTTCTCCCATCATCTCTTCCTTTTGCTAGATCCCTCCCTCCTTCTTTCTGCTCCCTAAATTGTCCCTTCTCCACTAAGTTGACTTTAGTGACTCCACTAAGTTGACTTTCATTATGTTCCAATTTCTGTATAGGATTTTTTCCTTCCTTTTAATTTTGATTCAGCTCCCACATATGAGTGCAAACGTGGTATTTCTCTTTTGGAGCTTGTGTTAGTTCACTTAAAATAATTTTCCCCAATTCCAAACATTTTGCTACAAATGACATTATTTCATTCTTTAAAATTGCTGAGTATTATCCCAATGTGTGTATGTGCCAGAATTTTTTTTTAATCCATTCTTCTGTTGATGGGCTCTTTGGTTGATTCCATATCCTTGCTATTATGGAAAGTGCTGCATTGAACATGGAGATGCAGGTATCTCTGTGGTATGATGACTCATCTCTCTTCAGGTATATTCCCAATAGTGTTATAGTTGGGTCATATGGTAGATCTATTTTTAGTTTTCTAAGATATCTCCATATTGATTTCCAAAGTAGTTGGACTAATTTACAGATTCACCAGTAGTGTCAGAGGGTTCCCTTTGCTCCACAACCTTGCCAGTATTTGTTGTTATTTGTTTTATTGATCTAGGCCATTCTTACGGGAGTAAGGTGGAATCTCAGAGTTGTTTTGATTTGCATTTCCCTAATGGCTAGTGATATTGAGCATTTTTTCATGTATTTCATGGCTTTATGGGCCTCTTTATTTGAGGACTGTCTGTTCAGTTCCTTTGCCCATTTGTGTACTGTGTTATTTGTGGTTTTTTTTGGGTATTGTTTTCTTGAGTTCTTTATAAATTCTGGAAATTAGTCCTCTGTCCCATATACAGGATGCGAAGATTTTTTTCCATTCAGTGAGGATTTCTTTGACTCTGTTGATTGTTTCCTTTGCTGTACAGAAGCTTTTTAATTTCATGTAATCCCATTTATCTATTCTTGTTGCAATTCCTTGAGCAATTGGAGTCCTATTAAGGAAGTATTTTCCTATGCCTATATGTTATAGTGTATTGCCTATCCTATCTTCTATTAATTTTAAAGTTTCTGGTTTTATGTTGAGGTCTTTTATCCATTTTGAGTGAATTTTCCTTTTTAGCCTGAGTCCCCTGTTCCAAGCCAAATAGACTTGGGGATCAGGAAGTAGGACCTATGAGTGTCCCAGACACCAACATGTACACGGCCTACCCAAGCCAGTGTCTACTCAGGCCTGCTTTCCCTGAGAGGTTTCCACAGTAGAGAAGAGAGTAAGGGAAACTGCAAAACCAGAGATGAGGTGAGCAAAGGAAAAGGAGAACTTCTTCCTAGAAGGGTCAGAGTGAGAAGAGATGCAGGGAAGGGAGAGATGATACAGCCTCCAGAACTAGGTTATAAGAAAAAGAGAATTCAGTAACAATGAAGACCAAAGTTCCATCAGATGCCTTCTGGCTTCTCAGTACAACCTCAAGAAAAATGGTAGCAAAGAAGGCTCACATCAACACACAGCAGGGACTTTTAGGTTTCAACTTTCTTCCTCAAGTCCTACATCATAGAATCTTATACAAACTGCAGGGGGAAAGCAAGGTCATGTGGATTTTTAAATTTATGTTTTCACTTATTTACTGGCATGTGCCTGGCATCCAAAACTTATTTAAAGAGCTGGTTCATAGCTAAGCCTGGCTTTAGGTTGTTGTGAGGCTCCCTATCACCATTCACTTAATGTAGCCAGTGGTCAACATTTGCTGTAGTGAATATCGGGCCATAATTCCTGACATCAAGCTGGCCTAGAGTTCAAACATAATGCCAGCTACCTACAAGCCTTGAGACAGGTCCTCCATCCTTTTTTGTTAGGTGCCTTTTAGTTGGGTCTGACTCATAGCGAATCTCATGGGGTTTTCAATGGTTGATTTTTTGGGGATTGCTTCAGAATTGGCTGCTACACCCTTCTCCCATTTTCCCAGTGCTGGGGATTAAACCTAGGGCCTCAGAGAGCATAGAGTAGCACTCTGCCAGCTGAGCTAACCCTCAGGCCCTCCTGTATCCTTAGTGATGGAAATTACGTTTTGACTCATGTAACACCTGTTTACTTGGATTACAATTATAATTAGAGATGTGTCAAGAAGGATTATAGCTGGGCATGGTAGTGCATCCCTGTAATCTCAGCAACTCATGAGGCTGAGGCCAGAGGATTGCATGTTTGAGGCCAGAGGCAGCCTGAATTAATTTAGTAAGACCTTTTCTCAAAATTAAAAAAAAAAGTAAAAGATGGGCAGAGTGTGTGTGTAGTTGAGTGGTATAGTGCTTGCAAAGCATGTGTTAGGCTCTGGGTTCACCCCCACCCAGTATCGAAAGAAAGAAAGAAAGAAAGAAAGAAAGAAAGAAAGAAAGAGAAAGAAAGAAAGAAAGAAAGTATTCTGAATCTGCATTTGTTCTTAATGGGAAGAATTTGTGATTGATTAGAAATACCCGGTAGTCAGGAGATAGACATGTAGGTCTTGGATTGGCCACCCCTAGACTATGCAAGAAAAATGTTTATTGGATCAATAAATTATATGTCTTTTGTCTTCTTCAGAATATGAGAAACCCAGAGTTTAAAGACTTATTTAATCATCAGTTTCCAAGGCAACAGGTGATATTCCCACATAGACCCAGCCAGTGCCTGGTGAAAGAAGGATTCAGAGATAATTTCTTAGCACAAGGAGAGAGGCTATAGGTCTATATTCTCTCAGACTGTGAAAAAATTTCTCTCACCTTTTATTTCATTTCTTTAAAAGTTCAGTGAGCAGAGCATGGTGGTAACTGCCTGTAGTCCCAGATACTTGGGAAGTTGAAGCAGGAGGGTCACTTGAGGGACGTTGAGGCAGGAGCCTGAGATCAACCTGAACAACATAGAAAGACCTCATCTCTAAAACAAAAACAAAAACAGTTAAAAAAAATCAATGAATTATGGAAAACATTTTTATTTTAAAAAGCTTAGGGGAAAAGCAAGCATTTATTCTGCAACTTAATTGAATTCTAAAACATTTTTTGCCTTCCCTTTTTGTGTTTGTGATAAAATATATATACTGTAAAATTGACCACTTTAATCTCTCTTTTTTTTTCAGTACTGAGGGGTTGAACCCAAGGCCTTGCACACGCTAGACAAGTGCTCTAGCATTGAGCTGCACCCCACCCCACTTTATTTTTCTTATTTTGAGTCAGGGTCTAAGTTATACAGGCTGCTTCTGGCCTTGTACTCATGATCCTCCTGTTTCCACTTCCTGAGTCACTGGGATTCCAGGTGTGTGCCACAGTGCTCATTTTCATTTTTAAATGCATTATCTGAATCACCCTCACTATCCAGCTCCAGAGACTTTTCATCTTCTATCACCACCATTCATCTAACAAATCTGATTTTGAATGTCCAATAAAACATAAACTTAACAATAAATATTGCATATGAAAGGTGCACAGTGTAATGTTAAAAGAAACCTGCTCCATGGACTGCAGGATGCCTTTCTCCATCTCTACCACACAGGAGCTGGGCAATTCATGCACTGAGCCCTGTCTCTCCCCCTCCCTCCATCTGTAAAATTGGGATAAAGTTAGCATGTACCTTATGGAGTTATCATTAAAATTAAATGTCTATACATGTGAGCGGGCTGGGATTTAGCTCAGTTGGTACAGCGCTGCTCTGCAGTTTCTGAGGTCCCGAGTTCAATTCCCAGCACTACAAAAATGGGAGAAGGAGGTGTCAACCCACTCCCAAGGCAATCCCGAAACAATCTGCCATTGAAAACCCTATGAGGGTCGCTATGAGTCACATACCGACTCGACGGCACACAACAACAACAAGAACATACATGTGAGCACTGTGAACAATATCTAAGTACAAAGAAAACACTATTAAATGTTTACTATTACTATTAGCCCACCAACATAACAGATTCATTACAAGGAAGCCCTTCTCAAAACAAAAACACTAAAAAGATGAGATAAGAAATAAATAAAATAGAGGTGCATTATTTTCTGCCTGCCTTCCTGGATTGGCTTGAGTAGCCCCCAGAGAGCTCCTGAAACCAACGCTGGCCTGAAGTTCAAGTGTCCTTTCAATCTGGCTGGGTTTCTCCTCTCCAGCACCTGTTTCTGAAGCTTTTCTTCATCCATGTGCTTCCTTGCAAAGTCTAGGAATGACTAATCTGTGATTTATACATCTATCTCCTTACTACCATTACCAAAGCAGACATTGCTAATCAATCACAGATTCTTCCCATTGAGACCTCATACTTGCCTATATCCACCTCAATGTTTCCAGTGGGCCATAAAGACCCACTGTGTGGGACCATTAGGATGTCATGATAGACTTGGGGTATTGATCAGGAGCCAAGAGACTCCAGGATACACATTTACAGGGAGGGGATGGGGAGTCTGTTGCCCTAGTCAAAGGACCAGGCAGGAGTCTTGCAGAGAAACAAGAGTGGCTGGCTCCTCTTTCTGGCCAAGCATAAAGGTTTCACTTCGTTGGGATTTTCCCTGGCCCTTCTCTTTTCACTTAAACCCCTTATTCCAGGCTTGCTCCATTCCTTTGTCTAGTTATATTTTCTTCTTCACAGCTCCTCTGATTTTCTGGAATTATTTCATTTATTGTCTACCTCCCTTACCAGGATATAGGATGTCCTCTATTCCACTCATGATGATATTTCCAGTGGTGAAGCTGATGCCTAGGGGAGGGCAGATGCTTTGTAGGCATTTGTGAACATTCCTTCTTCTGCCCCATGAACTGTGAAAAAGCATGAACTTAAAATCTTATTTAAGTATCTTTTCCTTTATATCCCACTCCTTTCTACACATTCTTATTTTACAGATGAGAAAAGCAAAGCCCAGATAGGATAGGACAACACCCAAGGGCACACATGTGGCAGGACTGAGGGCTCCTCACTCTTTATTTGATCCCCAGTGGCTCTACTCTGATGCTTTTTTTCCATTGGGAGGGAAAGGGAGAATGCCTGATTTTTTTGTGTGGGACGATTCAATAGATTAGAAGCTTGAAGAACCAGGCCCTATCATCTATCCACTGTGAACAAATTATATCTACCCTACATGGTTTTGAAATAGTTTTTTGTACTTTGGAAGGAAGGAGGGAGAAAGGTAAGAAGGAAGGAAAAGTAAAAAACAAAACAAACAAACAAACAGAAGGAAATGGTAATGAGGATGTTTCTTTGTTTGTTTCCTTTTGGGAATTCTCTGGAAGTCTCTACTCTGGGGCTAAGAGGTCTCTTCTTCCAAGATGCTCCTGTGTCATAATTCCATTTGCCTTGAGGTTTCCACGGGAGACTAGATTTCAGTTCTTTTTCAAGCGGCAGGATGATTTGCCCACTGCCCCTTCTAGTTGGTATTTTGTGTTTTCCATATCTATTACTAAATTACATTCTACTTCCTCTTGATCTATTTGTATTCCAGTCAAGCCTCACTTCCTCAGTGTCATTCTATGTTCTCAACAAAGGATTTGTCAGATATTTATTGAGCTGGCACAAACTAGCTATGGTTACTTTCAAATCCTACTTTTATGGAGACCTCAAACATGTGCCTGAGTAGCGTTATTGGCCTCATTTTTTACTTATGGAGACAGAGGCCCAGAAAAGTTAAGTCATGATTTACCCTGGCAGATAAGCCAAGACACTGAATTTGAAGCCAAATTCTTTGATTCCAAGGCCAATGCACTTTCAACTCTATGAGAGCTACTTTCTCTTAAGACCACGTGATAATTAGTGGATTTGGCTGCAAATGACCGAAAATCCAATGAACAGCAACTTAAAGTTCGGAGGCTCATTTTTTTCACATAATGAAAAATCTAGATGTGGGTTGTCAGTGGTGCTGTGGTGGCCCAAAGATGTCAGGAGAGGTTCTTTCTGTGATTCACTCTGCTCTCCTTAACGTGTTGGCTTCATTCTCTTGCATGTTGCTGCTGGTGCTAAGATGGTTACTGTACCTTCAGCCTCAGAGTCACAGCCCCAAGTGAAATAAATACATCCATATGTACACACACACAACACAACACACTCCACACACACACACACACACACACACACACACACACACACACACACAAATAAAAAGGGAGAAAAGACAAAAGGCTAAAAGACCATGCCAAGTAGAGATGTTCTTTTTCCAAATCTCTAGGCACCTCATCCCAAGACTTCTGCTTGTGTCTCTGTGCCTGAATATTGTCCCAGGGACACTCCCTGCTGTACTAATAAAGAGGAAGTTAGTTGGATGTTGAGTTGGGTTGGCAAACCAGCATCTCTCCAACACAGATTCTTGGCTAAAATTCTTTCTGTAGTCCCTCCTTTTATAAAGCTTCTGAATGGCTTCCTGAGGCTCCTTGGAAGCACTCGGCAGCTCTTTGAGTGTGGAGACTGTGTTTTACCACCTCTTGCACCCCGCATGGTATGCAGAGCTGGTCTCAGAGCATGTCTGGTATGGATCGATTGGACAGAATTGCCTTCCCAGGAAATGCACTAGGAAGAGAAAGAGCCACATAAGCAGATGATGGAGGGGAGGAAACCCTGCTAGGATCACAGGACATGTTCCCTGGCATTCTGGCATCCAGCCCAAGCTAACAATGGTTAGGCCACTGGGGCCTGTTGGGCCCATAGGAAGGTCAGATTGGCGTGAGCCATCTTGGTCTGCCCAAAGGAGTGGAGGAGGAGGAAAAAGGCAGGAGGTGAACCTGTATCTGTTTTCAACATCTCACTCCATTTTACCTGTAGAGAGGAAGTGCTTGCTCGAATCATAACAATGTTCTTTTTAAAGTCTGATTTCCTTTCATTTATTTTAGCTCTTTTGCTGCTGAAGTCAGGTTCCCTGATGGCTATCAATGGAGGTACCATACTTATGGGACGCAAGTGGGGAAATCTGTGAGATGCTAGAAAGACTCCTGCTCTAGAAATACCTGCTCCTGGGCCCCTAGCAGTGTCCCATGGGTACCATCTGAGCTTTACTCCTTTTTGGTGAACCCCACCTGCTTTCTTTTTCTTTATCACTCCCTATTCTTCTTCCTTTTTTTCCCCCTTATCTACAGACATTTAAAAATGAAGAAAAGTCCATCATCCCACTATCTGTTGTTGTTGTTGTTGTTAGGTGCTGTCCAGTTGTGTCTAACTCATAGCGACCCTCATAAGATTTTCAATGGCTGATTATTTCAGGATTGCTTCTGGAGTGGGTTGCCACGTCCTTCTCCATTTTTGTGGTGCTGGGGATGAAATGTGGATCCTCAGAGAGTGTGGAGCAGCACTCTACCAAATGAGCTAAACCCCAGCCCCTCCCACTACCTAGGCAATCCATTTTCATGTTTTAATAAATGCATAATTTATGTACTTAAAAACATCCAATAATAAAGTATAAAATGACATGTAAAATCTTCATCTGTCAGCTCTGTGCATCTGCCCAAAGGTAGTCACAGATATTTTTTATTATTTTCAGAAAATTTGTCTATGTCCATACTAGTGTGAATGTCTATCTACTGATTCCTATAAAATGACAGGAGAGGGATGATTCCACGTAAGAAGCTCTCTACCTCTTTTTTCCCTATCTCTGTACACACAAAAATATTTCATTCTATTTCACAGATACATACTAACCCATTGTACAGGAGTGCCATACTTTATGCAACTAATCCATTATTGGTAGGCTATTTTTCCTTTTTTTTTTTTTTTTTTTTTTTTGCTGTTACAATAAATGCCACAGTGAAGATATTTAGCTACCTCTCTTGACCAGCACCTATAGGTATATTTGTATAGGAAAATTACTAGCAGAATAATTGCTATGTAACATAATATAGATCTTCAAAATTAGATTAATTTTGCCAAATTTCCATCTAGCAATAAGCCAGTCCACCACCTGGTGCCTTAGCTCAGTGTTTAGTAGTGCTTCCCTCTCCATAATTTTCTCAAACGAGGGCCTCAGCACTGTAGTTTCTCATAATCTGAGTTAAAAAAAAAAAAAAAGCAACCTGTCTCTGGTTGCTATTTAATTTAATTTCTTTCTTTCTGAGTAATATTGAACATAGTTTCACATTTTCTGACTAGTTTTTATTTTCATTTTTTAGTAATTGCCTGCCTATATACTTTGTCCATTCTTTTCCTATTGATCGTTCATCATTTCTCTACTTTATTTGCATATGCTTTTTGAAAATGAAAGAAATTAGCCCTTTTCCTGTCACATGAGTTATAAATATTTTCTCAACTTGTCACTTCTCTTTTCTCTT
>VMDO01005929.1:0-106016 GCA_007922755.1 Pedetes capensis | reverse complement strand
GGGGCGGGGCCGGGAGGGCGCTACCCGGGGTCCTGCACCTGGAACTCGGTCTCGCCGTAACCGGCCCCCAGCTCCAGCTTCCACAGGACTGGCAGCATCACATGTCGCAGAGCGAGCCCTTTGGTGTTCCCCTTTCGTCCCAGGCACTGAGACACGGCGTGGACAAGACCCGCAAGATCCCGGGCCTGGTCGGACGTACTGGAGGGCTGGCCAGCGGGCTCCGCAACATCCCCATCGCCCCCCCTCCTTCAGCTGGGAGCGTCCCCGCGCCCACTCCATGGGGAGGCCTTTGCCGACGCTCAGAGTCCCATCCCCAGTCACCCTGCGTCCAGCTTTCTGCGTCACCTTTCCTCTTATCCCTGACCACTCCTGGTGTTGCATTTATTCATTTTTTGTGCTGGGAACTGAACCCAGATCTCAAGGACTCTACCCCTGAGCTGCACCCCTAAGCCGCTCATAGTTTAAATAACCTGGCTGGGCTCCCCGGCAGGCACCCAATAGGCTATCTTGTAAATATCTGTTGAAGGAATGATTTTGTCCGCCTGAGTTGTCACTCTTCTCCCACCCTACAGCCTTGGTGAACCTTGAAGACATTACACTAAGTGAAAGGAGCCACACACAAAGGGCACATACTAGCAGGGCGCCGTGCTTTGCCCCTATAATCCCAGCGACTCCAGAGGCTGAAGCAGCAGGATTGTGAGTTCCAGGCCAGCCTGGAATATGCAGCCATACTGTCCCCCAACCAACAAACTCCTGCAAACAAAAGGACACATATCATATGGTGCCACCTATGTGAAATATCCAGAACAGCAGAACACATACAGCCAGGAAGTAGAATATTGGTTGCCAGGGGTTTGGGTATTGGGTGAAAGAGAAGGGCTAATAAAGATTAAAGGGATTTCTTTTGGGGATGATAAAAATGTTCTGAAATTAGTACTGATAGTTGCACAGCCCTGTGAATATACTGTGCTGAAACCATTGAATTGTACAATTTAAAAGTGAGTTTTACGGTGGATGAATTATGTCTCAACTGTTATAAAAACAAAACCAAACAATTTTATCTCTCCCTGTTCTTTGATTCCCTGCCTTCTCTAGAGAGGCTTCAGAGCATGTGACAGGGGTGCATAAAACATGGTCAATGCAGCCACTGAAGGTGGACGAGCAGGAAGGACACGATGGTATCAATTCTGGTCTGATGCGTAGCAACCACATGTATAGCAGGATAAAACCCTCCCCGATACTGAGCCATGGCCTGCACTATGTCAGTGCTTCTCTGCTATTCATAGGGTTTTTGATGGGTGCTTGTTTCAGGGCTGGACCTCCAGGTCCTTCTCCCAATATACAGGTATAAATATATGAATATATGAACCTATGCCTATCATCTATTGAAATTTAAAGTCTTTTTTTTGTTTTGTTTTGTTTTGTTTTTGGTAAAGTGTAGCTCAGGCTGGCCTTGACTCTTGATTCTCCTGCCGCATCCCATTCACCTTGATTGCCACCAGCAAGGCCAGCTAGCTACAGATATTTTAAGAAGCTGTAACTGAGAGCCTGCAGTTGACATCAAATTCTGTCAGATCTCAGAAGCTAAGCAGGGTTGGTCCTGGTTAGTTCTTGGATGGGAGACTGCCTGGGGACACCAGGTGCTGTAGGCTTGGGAGAAGGACTTGACAGTCCACTCCCAAAAAACAATCAGCCATTGAAAATCCTATGAATAGGAAAGAAGCACTGACAATAGTGCCAGGCATGGCACAATGTTGGGTAGTGTTTCATCCGTAGTACATAGGGTCGCTCTGAGTTGGACCTAACTTGAGGCACCTAACAACAACAACAACAACAACAACAACAACATAACTCAGAGCCAGGTCATACCATGCCTGTAATTCCAGCACTCAAGAGGCTGAGGCAGGACGATTGATGCGAGTTTGAGGCCATCCTGGTCTACAAAGCAAAACCCTGTCCCAAAATAAAACAGAACAAAACAAAACAAAAAACCAAACCAAAACAAAGACAAAAAAAGAACAAAAAAAGAAGAAACAACAACAACAAAAACACCCAAACCAAACAGCACTGTCGCCTCTGGGATGCAGGCATCGTCAAATGCAACCAGGGCTAGCTCCATAATCTGCAAGGCCCAGTGCAGAATGCAACTGTCCCCCCACCCCTCCCCATTTGAAAAAGCAGGAAGAAGCCTTTCCTAGCTTCTGTGATTTCCGTCTCTGAGCCTGTCACATGCTTTTCACTTCCTGTTTCCTGGGGCCCTCATCGGGCCTGAGGATACTCGGGGAATACATGCAGACCCTCATGGGCGTTGGGGGCCACACTGTGGGATTTGGTGGACAGTAAGCTCAGGGCCAACTCCACGCCTTCTTCCCCCCAGCCCAGGACCCCGCCAGGTGACAGTGATTGATGAGCAGGGCTGAAGGAACTGAGCAGTGCAGACCATCCTGGGAGGCAGGGGGCTCCTGGGACGTCCAACCTGGGGAGACTGAGGCATGGGGCCTCCCAGCCCATGCTCCTTTGCCTCCAAGTGCTTTGTGTACATAGCACAAAGGCAAAGGAGGACTATTTGAGATTCCGAGACAACTGCCTTGTAGTATTGAACCCCAAGTTTGGGCCTTTCTGAGGAAGGGTCCCTGTGTAACCACACAAGCCAAAGACCCACAAAGCCAGCCTCAGGTGGCATAGCTGGGACTGTCACCGAAGAGGCCCATTGGAGGGAGGTGCGTGTTATTTATTATTTCTGGGTTCAATACCTCAGTTCAAAAACGAACATGGCTCAGTGGTGAGCCCTAGCCTAGCATGTCTGATTCCCGAGCACTGCATTACAAAAAAAAAAAAAAAAAGAAAGAAAGAAAGAAAAAGAAAGAAAGAAAGAAAGAAAGAAAGAAAGAGAATGTCATGGAATCATAGAAGAGGCCTGGGGGTAAAGAAGCACATCAATCATCTGGAGCCATGCAATGGCAAGAAAAGGGGAGGCTACGCCAGGCAAGTGAGGGTCAGGTTAATTGTGGTCAATATGTAGACCCCATGAGAAATTTTGTCATCTAGTAACTTGATGGGCAAATGCTGCTGTTATCCCCACTTTACAGATGAGGAAACTGAGGTTCTGAAGTCTCCAGGTGTCACAGGACTGGAAGTACATGAACCAGGATGGGGAGCCACGCTGTCTTAGGCCAGCATGCAAAAGTTACCCAGTTAACAGCACCCTGGGAGGCCCCCACAGGCTTCTGGGGCCAGCTGCACAGGAGGTCGAGAGGTGGTAAACTGGGGCAGGAGAGGAGGAACTCTCTGGCTCCCTGTCAGAACATGTCATGGGGAACCACAAAGCTGCCAGCCAGGTGCCCCAAGACCAGCTGGGCCTGCAAGGGGTGGTGGCCTTGTCCTAACCACAGTGTGGGCACCTCTGTTTCCTCCAGGGCGTTTCCAGATCTCCGAGGCTCCTGGAGGAGGAGGAGGAGGAGGAGGAGAAGGCCAAGGAGGCTGGGCAGGCTCTCTGCACACCCTGCTCCACTTGTCAGAGGTTTGTCCTGGGCCCAGCTTGCTTCCGGAAGGCTGACTAATCTAGAAAAATCGCAGCTCAGCACAGAAGAGCAGGAGGGGGGCCAACCTGGCTCATGTCTGCAGGCAGAATTCTTGGCCCGCACATGCTGTGAGTTTCTGACTGGGAGAGCAGAGGCCAGGAAGCGTGGGATGCCTCCAGAGGATGTGACTAGCGAGGGGGAGGGCCATGGCGTGTGTCTAGGCCAGTCCTGGGGTGGTGCCTTAGGCGAGAGCAGAGAAAACAGATGTCCCCTCCAGTGGAACTTGCCACCTCCTCCTCCCTCTTCCCCAATGTTTTTTCCCCAGCTCTGCCTGAGTTTGAGCCCTGGCCTGACTGCTCCCCTCCTGCGTGAACTGCACTGGCTACTTCACCTCATTGTGCCTCAGTTTCCCCACCTCCAAGTCGGGTAGCGCCAGTTCCTTCCTCATAGTGTTCTTGTGAGGGTTAAATGAATTAATACGTGACTGCCACTTTGAACAGTGCCCTGGGCATAGAGCTCCATAAACATTAGCTTTTGCTGATGATGCCAGACACTCCTCCCACCAGAGGGGTGTTCTTTGGCTTAAGCCTTTACTTCCTGCCGAAAGAGACATTGTTTGGAAATGGACACATTCTAGCAGTCTTGTACACTTTATCCGTCATCAGCTTCAGGCATTTTCTCAAGGTCGCTGTTTGGTGGGAGGGCAAGGAAGATAGAGGCTGGGAGGAGGAGAGGTCAGGCATCCGCTCCCCACAGAGGGCCTTCTTCCTGAACTATGTTGGCTTCCGGACCTCTGGGGTCAGAAGTACTCCCAAGCAGAGTTACCACTGAGGTCCCTAATGGGCTGGCAGTGTCTGCAGCCTGATTTATCTGTGGTGTGCAGGGCTTGACTCTGTTTCTCTGTGTGTCAACTGATAAAATGCAGTGACTCGGGACTTAGGGTTTTAAGGTTGCAAACCTGGCTCAGGAGCAAGCTGAGCAGGTGGCCACTCTCTGGAATCTTCAGATCTCTCCTGTAAAACAGCCACCTGGGTAAAAGCCCTCCCAGAACTGTTCGGATGGAAAACCAAGGTGATCGGATCGCTGGTAGACTCACTCAGTGGTGACCCCCTGGAGTCCCTCACAAAACTGTAATTTAAAAAGTGCTCGTGTATTTGTGCCAGTCTGTAGGACACCTTGACAGTGTGTTCTCTGTTTCCCAGGCCCTGGCATTAATCTCAGGTGACCATGCCCTCAGACCCCAGAGCTGTGCTATGCAAAGCAGTCACTACCAGCCACGTGTGGCTGTTCCAACCTCAGTATCAATCAGCCAAGATTTATATAACATTATAAATTCAGTTTTTCAATGCACTCATTTCAAGACCTCTGAAGCCACGCAGGGCTAGTGGATGCCACATTGGACAGTGCAGATTCTAGAACATTTCTGTCATCTCAGAAAGTTCTGGATCTTCTGTCCTAGAGGAACACATACTAGCTGTGTGACTTTGAGCAGGCTACTTATTGCCTGGGCCTCAGTTTCCTCATCTGCAAAATGGGAGTCCACCTACTCAGCAGCCAATACTTATTGAGTGTCTGCATGGGGGAGGTGCTCTTTTAAGAGCTGAGGGTATAACATTAAACAATGTAGATTTTATTTATTCTTACTTTTAATTTATTTATCTTTTTTTTTTTTTTTTTTTTTGCAGTCTGGGGGTTGAACCCAGGGCCTTGTGCATGCTAGGCAAGAGCTGTATCACTGAGCTGCACCCCCAGCCCCTTTTTTTTTTATTTTTAGTGCTGGAGAGTTGGACCCAGGGCCTCATGTACGCTTTTGGTAATCGCTCAACCACTGAGTTGCACACCTCGGCCGTTTTTCACTTTGTATTCTGAGACAGAGTCTCGCTAATTATGTAGGCTACCTCTGGCCTCAAAAGTGCCATCCTCCTGCCTCTGCCTCCTCTATTGCTGGGATTACAGCTTGTGCCATGGTGCCTGGCAACAACACAGATTTTCAAAAGTCATGGCGTTCATGGAGCTGACCTTCTAGAGGAGGGACAATGATAGCATTTATCTCTGAGGGTTATTTGGGGGATTAAATGAGACACGGCAGGAGACAATTTAACATAGTGCCCAGCACACTTGGAGTCCTTAATAAATGTTAGCTGCTATTTTTTTTATTATTACTATTATTATTATTGTTTTGAAACAGATTGCTATGCAGCCCAGGCTTGCCTAGAACTCTTGATCCTCCTGCCTCAGCCTCCTGAGTCCTGGAATTACAGGCAGGCGCCAACACAACCGGTTTAGCTGCCCAGTAATATGCCCAGGTCTCCTCTCACAGCTCTGATACTCAGGATGGAAATAGGCAATATGTGTGCCTCCACTTTCCACCTTGTACCATGGCAGACATTGCTAATTGATCACTGCACACTCTCCCCGCCATGGAGGTGGCTGTGGGATTCTAGGAGCAGAGCACCAAGCAGCACTAACAGTGGCGTATTCTCGGAACTCACCATCACCTTTAGGTTCCCTGAGGAGCTACCTGCCCTGGATGATCCCAAAGCTGGGGCCCCAAGGTCTTGCCTACAGAGCGCAGGCTCGGACTCCTGCGTCTGCTTAGCAGAAATAGCAAGCACACTGTCAGTACCTTGTCAGCTGAGCCGCTGCTCCTCTGGGACCTGGTGCCAGCCACTAGCTTCTTGCCTGGCTGCCTCGGAAGTGGACTCTCCCCGTGTCCTCACCAGGGCTCCTGGAGTCTCCAATCCTGTTCCTCTCTTTTATTCAGGACAAATGGGTCATTTCTAGGCTGGGCAGCCAGTCCTGGCCACACAGGACAGAGGGGAGCAGTGTGTGTGTGGGAAGTGGGGGAGACGTGCGGAGCACAATTGCCATACGGTGAGATAAGCTTGGGCAGAAGCTGGCCCTCCTGTGGGAACTGAGGGAGGGAGGAACACAAGGTCCTGGGGAGTCTGCTTCTTAAGGAGGTGCCTGTCCTGGGCCACCTGCCTCCTATCAGTGGCCCCCACATGAAGGACCAACTCAAGGCTGTCATTTTGGTTTTGCTGGTTGCATTGAGTTAGTCGCTCTTTCTGTGCGGTGGGTTGGAACAACACCGAGTATAGACAGTCTGAGTTCAACGCTTGCTTCTGCCACTCACCAGCAGTGTGATGATGAGCCAATTACACAGTTAACTTCACAGCCTCAGTGAAATGAGGGTCACAGCAATGCATGCCCTGAGGTTTTGGGGGGGATTTAGAGAGTAATTGCATAAACAGCTTAGCATGGTGACTGGGGTGCAGTGAATAAGGGCTGGATACAGGCTCACAGTGGCTGTCAGACACACAGACACAGACATAGAGACGCACGTCTCTCCGCATGCCCAGAGACTTTTCTCTTTTACACTGTGGGCGTGGCAAACTCCATAAACTTTAAAAACAGTAAACTTTCCTGACATCCAGGGATACAGCATATTTGCATGTGCTATGTGAACCTCAGGAGAGACGTCTGAGTTCTGTTGGAAAGGGCATGTGGGGGATCCCCAGGCAGATGAGGAGGGGTTTGGGGACCCCAGGCAGAGGGAACAGGGTGTGAACCTGGAGTCCCAGCTGCCTAGGAGGGTGAGGCAGCAGGATCATTTGAACTCAGGAATTTGAAGCCAGCCTGGGCAACACAGCGAGACCCTCCCTCTAAGTAAATAAATGAATAAATAAGCACTCAAATAAGTAAACAAATTCATCCCATCCACCTCTCCCTAATGAGCTGCTGTCTGCTGTTGGTGCCCAGACTCCCTACAGTGGGACACCTTGACTTCCAACCCACTTTTGTGTCATTCTCCAAATTGGCGTCTAGAGTTGCTGCTTTCCACCTCTACACTGTCTTCAAGAGAACTTGAGCTTCTGTAGCTGGGTGCATGCACATGATCCCAGCACTAAGGAGGCCGAGGCAGAGGCGGAGGGATTGCTGTGATTAGAGGTCAGCCTGGGTTACATAGGGAGATCTTGTTTCAAAAAAGAAAAAATGAACAGACAGAAAGCCCTTGAATTCCTGCCCTGAGATCAACCTGAGCCCACAGTACTATGCAGTGGGAAGGATGTAGCTCAGTAGTGGAGCGCTTGTCTGGCATCATGCAGGGCCCTGGCTTGGATCCCCAGCCCTGCAAATAAACAACCAAACAAGCAAATACAATGGCACAGTAATTCTGGCCACGCCAATCAGCCTGCAGGTGCACTGTGTCTAATGTGGTGGGAATATTTGTTGAATGAAAGAATATTGAAATGAGCTAATGCACGAAAGATACCTTTAACCTCCTGACATCAAACTGAATTTTAATTCTGAAGCACTTTTTTTGAAGGATTCCCTCTTAAAGCAACTTCTGCTAAGTTGACCCACGAGGTTAACAGTCCCAGTTCTTCTTTGGCACTCTGTGGCCTGCTGCCTGCTTGCCGAGCCCTCTCCCTCTACGCTACCCCTACCTTCCCACCCACCACTTGGCATCAGTCAGTGTCTGCTTCCAATCCCGTGGTGACAGCTGTGTTTATTACTGTCATTCATGGGTTTAATTAAGTGGCACATAGATTGTGGGAGTGTGAGGGTACAAAGAAGGAATTCATTTCTAGGAAGAATCAGCTGAAACCCTGAAGACCTGAGGAAGAGAGGGACCAGGACAATTGATCCTGAATTGATGGTGGGAACTGGGCAGCCATAGTGGAGGGGAACTGTGGATCCTGGGCTGATTCTGCTGGTGGAATCCACTCCTCTGGGTGGGTCAGCCAGCTGTGCTTGAAGACAGAGCAGACTCTCTGATATGTTAGGGAGAGTAAAATTCCTAAGGGGCATAATGGGGTCCAGACATGTAGCTGGAGCCTGAAAATTCATTATATTTATTGAATGAAATGGAGTATCCTGTGCTAATTAAGCAATAGTTGCCTACCTACTGTGTGTTGCTGTTATGGGCATCTGCCAGGTCACTTTAACAAATAGGCAGATCTTTAGCCAGGTGCGGTGGCGCACGCCTGGAATCCCAGCAGCTCGGGAGGTGGAGGCGGGAGGATCGCAAGTTCGAGGCCAGAGGCAGTCTGCATAATTTAGCCAGACCCTGTCTCAAAAAAAAAAAAAAAAAAGGGCTGGGGGTGCAGCTCAATGGTCCAGCACTTGCAAAGCATGCAGGTGCAAGGCCCTGGGTTCAACCCCCAGTACCACAACAAACAAACAAACAAACAAACACAGGCAGACCTTTGAGGCTGTTTGCCTATTCCTTTTCTTTCTCCCTCGCTAGCACATAATAAACTCTTCCTTCTCTAGCATATAATAAACTCCAGTGAAACTCATATATAATCCTGAAATCAGATTTTTAAATGTTTTAGGGAAAATTATTGTTTATAGGATGTCTATGATAGGTGGTTTTTTTTTTTTTTTTGATGTGATTTTGGTAAAACCAAAAACCCAGATTTTCATAGACTACATTTGCTTAAAGCCAGGCAGATATACTTTTCCCTCTGTAGCATATAATAAACTTCAGTGAAAATCATATAATCCTGAAATTATATTTTTAAATGTCCTAGGCCTAATTATAGCTTAAAGGATGTCTGTGATAGGTTTTTTTTTCTTTTTGTTGTTGTGATTTTGGTAAAGCCAAGAACCCAGGTTTTCAGGCAGCTATACAAACAAGCTTCTACCTGCAAGGAATTTACAGCCTCATATGAGAAAGAAAATAGAACTTTTTACAAAGCAAATGTGAATGTTCCACTAATGACACAAATTCTCTATGTTACTGGAACTTTTGCCACAGCAAACGCAGAAACTAATTCAGAATGACAGCAATCACTAGATCAAGAACGAACTCTCTTGAGCCCTTGGCTGTGATGGGGAACTCACTACCTCACAGAAGAGCCCATTCTGTCTCACTACAAAGAGTTTTATACTGAGCCCAACATCATGCCTTGGTAATTGCAACTGCATCCTGGAGGTCTGTGACAGGAGCTCCATCTGCCATGGGAAGATGCCCCTGGGGATGGACCGAGAGCTTCCACGGTGCATGCTCCTGTTCATAAACCGCACCCTGGGGCTGCTTGCCCTTTCCTAAGCACTTCCAGGAGCTGGGGCGCGGCCTGGCAGGCTCCTTGCTGCACGTCAAAATGGTTGTCCGTTCCTACCATGCAGCACACATTTTCTTCCCTTGTTCTGGGTGCGGGTCCTGGTCTAGAATCTGCTGGATCTAGGCCTTCCCCTTGCCCTGCCTGCTCTGAACCCCTGGGGTGGGGGAAGGACCTTGTGCCCCAGGGTCCCGGGTCAGTGGCTTCAGACACTGGTGGAGATTGGCTGGAGGGAAGAGAAGGCCAGGGCATTTCCATCCTCTCTGCAGCAGACCCGAAGCCAGCCCTCCTCTGTGCTCCAGCTTTCCCTGGGTGATCTAGGCTCTGTCATGCAGGGCCTATACCTTCCTCTGGCCCTCCAGCCCAGCTCTGGCCCTCATCGCTGTGCTGTGGACAATACCAAGGAACATTTTAACTCAGCTCTCCCAGCCCTGGTGTAGCCAATATTCTGCTTTAATTTCTTCCTACTTTCATGACTCGAGCATGTATATGATACTTTCTGCTTTCGAGTGTGGAGCCTCGCACCAGGTGCACTTCTAGTAATGCAAAATAGGATGGCAAACAGGTACACAGGTCTGGGGGGCTAGTACTTAAAACCTCCATGCATCTGTCAGCTTGTGCTGTGGGGGCTTGAGTGTTACTGTGATGCTGAAAGCTATGCCACAAGTGTCTCAGATACCAGCAGGAACAGCCATGGTGGACAAGTTTCAGCTGAGCTTCCAGACTAGGGAGAAGGACCCAGTGGCCCACTCCCAAAACAAGTAGCCATTGAAAACCCTATGAATACCAGAGAAGCACTGTCAAATGTAGTGCCAGAAAATGAGCCTCCCAGGCTGGAAGGCATTCAAGAAATGACTGGGGAAGAGTTGCCTCCTCAAAGTGGAGTCAACCTTAATGATGGGAATGGAGTAAAGCTCATGGGCCCTCCTTTTGATGATGTGGCACAACTCAAAATGAGAAGAAACATAGTGTCTGCAACAATGGGCTCAAACATAAAAAGATCTTGGGAGTGGGCAGTGTTTCATTCTGTTGTACTTAGGGTTGATATGAGTCCGATCAGGCTTGACAGCACCTAACAACAACAGTATTTAAAATGATAGCTGTCACTGCAGATTTTTACATGCATTTTCCACATGGGACCCTCACATCCTCTGTAGCGTGCTCCATTTCTCCAAGAGGAACCTGAAGTTTACAAGGGTATAGTAGAGCCAGGATTGGGATGAGTGCTTGCCCAGTGCTTCTCATTAGACCACACTGCCCACTCCACTACCCAGCCCTCTACCAAGACTCCCTGCAGCAGAACCCCAGGTCACGTTGCCTGTGGAGTGGCCACTCAGGAGCCCACAGCTCCACAGCCTCAGCTTTCCCACATTCCCGGTAGCCTCTTTTCAGAGCTTGGACAATTGTGACATCAGCTCTGATTCCACAGACAGCCTTTTCTATAAATAGTCATTCTGTGAAGCACCTGCTCGGGAGCCACAATCGCCTTGCTGACAAAGCAGTTTTAAGGCTGTGTTTTAGTCCGTCTCTCAGTAGAGCTGAGGTGGGACTTTTTTTTTTTTTTTTTTTTTTTAAATTTATAGCCCCAAGGAAAATGTGGAAACCAGGGCGCTGACCTCAAAGAGTCTGTGGGGTTTTTGCAATGATAGAAATAAAGCCCACGTGAAGATGACGTTGTTACAAAGGCATCTGGGCTTGTCTCAGAGCCTGAATAGCTGAGCTCCTGGCTCAATGTCAAGGTCTCCAAACTCTGCTTCTTAGTGGGGAGGCTAAATCCATTGAGGTCATGATGGCCTGGGTTCAAAGGGCATCTCCACAGTGTTTGACCTTGGGGGATGGCTTCACCTCTCAGTGCCTCAGTTACCTGGTCTGTGTGGGTATAGAGACGGGGTCTCCTTGGGCTGATGTGGGTATTAATTGAGAAAATAGTTGTAAAGCACTTAGTGTGGTGCCTGGTCCATAGTACATAGTGCTTAGGTTGGCATTGCTACCATTAGTTCTATGTAACAGCAAATAGGATATATCATATAATTATTAATAATGTAGAACAGGGTGATAACAACATATATAATTCTCTAAGTCTCATATATCTTGCCCATCTGGTGGGGTGGTGGGGCTCAAAAGAGGCCATAAATGCAAAGGGGCTCATGAAAGTCCAGGTTCAGACACTCCACGTTCAGACACAGTCCATCCCCTGGATCAATAAAAGATTTAAAAATGTCTTTGGACAGCCAGGCACGGTGGCATACACCTGTCATCCCAGCAACTAGAGAGGCAGAGGCAAAAGAATCTCAGGTTCTAGTCCAGAGGCAGTCTGCATAGTTTTGCGAGACCCTGGTTCAAAATAAAAAAAATGGGTTGGGAGGTGTAGCCCAGTGGCAGAGCACTTGCAAAAGCATCATACACGCATCAATTTTCTGTATGCTGACCTATGGCCCTCTTCCCCCTGGCTGAGCCCTTTCCTTTCCTCCATTTGACTTTCCAGCCTGTGTCCTAGCTTGACCTGTGCAGATCACTGCCCACTTCCTGTCTTAGGCTACTTTCTGTTGCTGTAACTGGACAACCTGAGGCTGGCTGACTTATTAAAGAAAGAGGTTTATTTAGTTCATGGTTCTGGGGGCTGGGAAGTCCAAGAGTGTGGTGCCCCTGCTGCTTGGATTCTGCTGTGGGCTGGCCTTGCTTTAGCTCTGGCGGAAAGGCAGAGAGCAGTTGGGTGCAAGGGAAAGGGGCCCGAGTTTGGGGGCGGCCCTGCCTTGTAACAGCTTGCTCTGGTGAGAACTAATCTTGTCCCAGGAAAAGTCACCGGGTCCTTTGAGAAAGGCACAAATCCTTCTTGGAGATACAATCACCTCTCAAAGTCCCCACCTCCCAACACCGTTCAACAGGGGACCTAATTCTAACCTGATGGGAGAAGGAAATGGCAATCCACTCCCAAGACAATCCCAGAACAATCACCCATTGAAAACCCTGTGAGGGTCGCTATGAGTTGGACACAACACCTAACAACAACAATTCTAACCTGAGTTTTGGGGGCACAAACCACACCTGAAAAATAGCACCACTTCTCCTGGGGTTCCTCCTCTGTCTACAGAAAGTTTCTGGTCTTCTTTCAGGCTTCATGAATGCTCCATCTCAGGGCTCCATCTCAGACCCTCTTCTCCCCACTGAGAAACCCCCCTCTGCCACCTCCAATGCACCTGTGGCTGAATACCCCCCACAGAGCTAGCCCTGTCCCAAGTGTCAGACCTGTGGGTCCATGCGACATCTCCACATCCATGTCCCACAAGCAGATCAAGGGCCCCTTTAACCGACTTCCACTTTGTCCATCTGTCACCTGTCCAGTGGCTCCATCCCCAAATCTGGGAACCATCCTTGAGTCCCTTTTTAAAGTTCACACATACATTTTATGGGTACAATTAAGTGGATTCACATGGTTGTGCAACCACCACTCCTCTAATTCCAGCACATTCTCACCCACTCCCCAGAGCAACCCCATACTCCTTAGCAGTCACATCCAGTTCCTGTCCCCCTCATTTCCTGCCAACGACCAATCTACTCTCTGTCCCTGGAGGTTCGCCTCTGCTGGATGTTACATAGCAACAGAATCACACACGATGTGGCCTTTTGGGTCTGATCTCACGTTTTCAAGTTTCATCATATTGCAGCACAAATTGGTGCTGCATTTCTTTTACAGCCCAACGACATGCCCTTGTGTGGATATGTCACACTTGGTTTATCCATTCTTCAGCTGATGGACTTTTGGGCTGTTTCCAGGTGTTTTTTGGCAATTACGAGTAATGCTGCTATGAATACTCATCCGCAAGTTTGTATATGGACATACGTTTTTATTTCTTTGGGGAATTTGCCTAGGAGTAGAATTATTGGGTCATATGATAACTGTTTCACATTTTGAGAAACAGTCAAACTTTTCTACAGTAGTGGCACCATTTATGTTCCCATGAGCGGTACACGAGAGTTCTGATTCCTCCATATCCTCATCGACGCTTATTATTGTCTGTCTCAGCGGATGTGAAGTGGTATCTCATTTGCACTTCAATTAATAACGGATGTTGTTGAGCATCTTTTCATGTACTTATTGGCCATTTGCATATCTTCTTTGGAGAAATGTCTGTTTAGATCTTTTGCCTATTTATTAATTGGCTTGCTTGCCTTTTTATTGTTGAATTGTAAGAGCTCTTTATGTATTCTGGAGACTAGACCTTTATCAGATATATGATTTGCCCATATGTTTCCTATTATGTGAGTTGTCTTTTCACTTCCTTGATGGTATCTTTTGAATCACAAAAATGTTTAATTTTGATTAAGTTTAATTTATCTAATTTTTTCTTTTGTCACTTCTGCTTTTTGTGTCATATCTAAATCATTGCTTAATGTAAAGTCATGAAGATTTATGCCCATTTTTGTTGGTTTTGTTTTTGAGACAGGGTCTTACTATGTAGTCCAGGCTGACCTTAAACTTGTGATCCTCCTGCCTCAGCCTCTGGAGTGCTGGATATGTCTATGTTTTCATCTAAGATTAACTCCTACATTTATGTCTATGATCCATTTTGAGTTACTTTTTTTTTTTTTCTATTCCTGGGCAGTTGAACCCTGGGCCTCACTAGTCAAGTGTTCTACCGCTGAGCTGCATACCCAGCACCATTTTTATTTTTTTATTTTGAGACCAGGTCTTGCTAAGTTGCATAGGCTGCTTCTGGCCTCAAATTCATGGTCTTTCTGCCTCCTGTCTCAGCCTCCCAAGTAGCTGGGATTACAGACATGGGCCACAGGCCTATATGCACATGTACAAGCTGGATGCACATTTTAATTGTTGAATTGTTAAAAATAATTGTTACTAATTGTTAAGAATAAGAGATCCAAGCCAGGTGTGATGGCACATGCAAGTTCAAGGCCAGAGGCAGCCTGTATAACTTAGTGAGATCATGTCTCAAAATAAAAAGTAAAAAGAAGGGCTGAGGGTGCAGCTCTTGCACTTGCAAAGTAGAGCACTTGCAAAGCATATGTGAGGCCTTGGGTTCAACTACCTAAGTACTAAAAAGAAAAGAAAAGAAAAAGAATAAAAAAGAATAAGACATCCGATGGTCTGCCATTCTTAAACAAGCAGAAGGCTTGGTGCTATGTACATGGCAACTAGGGTAGAGCTGAGGGCTGATGGGAACTGACATCCAGAGGCTGGCTGGACAGGATTGCCTTTTCCAGAAACATCTTCCTTACATGTTATGCGCTTGGCTCGTTTACATCACCTGCCTGCCCTGTACAGGGCAGGGAGTTTGTGGACTTCATTGGACACAAGAGGCCGAGTGCTAGGAATGAATGCGTGAATGGAGTGAATGAAGTTGAACTACTTCCCCCATTCTTACATTGCTATGTACATGTTGTTGTCAGGTGCTGTCAGGTTGGGTCCCACTCATAGCTACCCTTGTGTAACAGACGAAACACTTCCCAGCACTGTTAGGTGCCATTGGGTCGGATCCGATCCGATGGCACCTAACACCAATGCACATAGTAATGTAAGAATCAGGGAAGTGGTACAGCTTCCCCAACACTGTGCCATGCCTGGCTGCATGCCAGTTCTTCTTTGCTGTTCATAGGGTTTTCAACGGTGGATTATTTTGGCGGTGGATTGCCAGGTCATTCTCCCTAGCCTGCAGCACCCCATATTCCCAGGTGGTCTCTCATCCAAGGACTAACCAGGCCGACCCTGCTTAGCTTCCGAGATCAGGTGGGATCGAATGCCAGGGTGCTATGGCTGCAGACTACGTAGTACATAGCACAGAGTTGATATCAAATGTTTGACTTGTTTTCTAAACAGACATGAATTTAATCGGATTAATTACTATATTATGTGGACCTCATTTGAAAAAAATCTTTTTTTTTTTTTGAGTTGGGGTGGATTACTATGTAGCCCAGGCTGGCCTTGAACTCATGATCCTCTTGCCTCAGCCACCATGCCTGGCTGAAAAGACATCTTTACACGCAGTACTTATTTCTGGCGTGCAGTTTTGTTTTGTTTTGCTTTGCTTTGCTTTGTTTTTTGCCTTAGCTGGGAGGATTGACAACAAGGTGCTCAAAATCAGGGATCGCATTCAAACCAATGCTTTCCCGTGTTCGGTCCAGTAGAGGGCGCCCACGACAGTGAACGGAGAGAACAGTCGAAGGTGGAGTCTCTCATTTCCCGGTCGGGGGCAAGTCCCAGCGTTCCTCTGGGGAGATAGAAGGGCAAGTTCATGATGGGAGCCACTTTTTTGTGTCAATTTGATATTCTGAATAGAATAATGTATTCACATGCTCAAAATAAAATGAAATGAAATAAGATGTAAAGATTAAAAGTCTCCCTCCCACTCCACCCCTGGTTTCTGCTTTACCTCTTACAGCAGTACCTCTCACTACTATTACTTTTCCTTTATGGCCTTTCCAGACCTCTTAATGCACTTATAAACAGGTACAAATACCAATTTACACTTTGCATTTTGCCCCAAAGGTAGCATTGTTCTGAACACACTGTCTTGTACCTGGCATTGCTTACTCACAGTATCTTGTAGAACATTCCATATGAACACACAGAGAGAAGGTCCTTATTCTTTCTTTCTTTTAGACCTGCAGAGTCTGCCATTGTGTGCTGGTATCATTATCCATTCATCCAGTCCCCTATTGATAGACATTCAGGTTATTCATAACTTGCTGCTATTAGAAATAAAGCACTAAATAACCTTGAATATATTCTGCACCTGTGCAAGGGCATCTGTAGCAGTGACCCTCAGCCCGGACTGTGCATGAAAATCCCTGGAGGCTTTTAAAACTCCTGACACCCTTGGTGCATCTTGACCCAATTACATCAGAATCTCTGAGCATGGAACCATAACATCCTGGCCATCCCAGTGTCCAGCCAGGGTTGGGCATCACTGAGCTCTAGGGAAAATTGATTAAGGCCATGTTGTTGTTGTTGTTAGGTGCCGTCAAGTCGGTATCCGACTCATAGCGACCCTCATAGGGTTTTCAATGGCTGAGTGCTTCGGGATTGCCTTGGGAGTGGATTGCCAGGCCCTTCTCCCATTTTTGTGGTGCTGGGAATTGAACTCGGGACCTCAGAAACTGCAGCACAGCGCTCTACCCACTGAGCTAAATCCCAGCCCCGATTAAGGTCATATGATTTGGAAATTTGCTGGATATTGCCAAATGGCCTCCCTAGGAGACTGGGTCACCTTACACCCCCATTAGCAACTGTAAAAGCACTTGGGTCTTCAGAGCCTCACCTACAAAAGAAACTTGTCAGACTGTTTGGGTTTTGCCAACCTGCTAGAGCTATTAATTATTGATTGATAAGGTTTCATTATGTAGCCCTGCCTGGCCTTGAACTTGCAGTCAACCTCCCTCAGCCTCTCAATAGAGTTATTTTTAAAGTATTTCACTCTTGCTTTAGTTTGCATTTGTCTTCCAAGGAGTGAGGTTGCCATGTTTTCATGTGTTTATGACCCACCTGCTGTGTCTGGTCACATCCTGAGCCCAGTTTTTCTTTTTTTAGGTTGATGTTGCTATCTGGTAGCAAGACTAATTCTCTGAGATGAGTAATAAACAGTTTTCATTGCTTTGTGTTTTATTTTTACACTTTGTATGAGTTTTCTTTTCTTCAAAGATGACTTTTTTTATATTTGAATGCATCTGTCTTTTTTATGGGCTCTGGGTTTTGAGCTGTGGTTTGGAAAGACCTTTCCCATTCCAGGCTTAAGAAAGAAGCCCCTGTTTCTTTCTTTTCTTTTTTTTTTTTCTCGCACTTGGTATGTGTGTCTTGTTCCTTTATATTTATGTTTCAATCTTTGATCCTTTCTTGGAAATCACCCTGATCCGTGGTGTGGGAATGAATCCATCTCTATTTTGCTTTCCATCAGTCAATTGTCCCTTACCTTGATCAAGGAGTAAAGTAGGAGCCTCTATGGTCTGCATCAGCAGGAATTTCTTTGTTTTTGACTTTTGATTTATCACAGCTGTTCCTACTTGTCTGCAGCTGTGGATCAGTGCCCTTACCTGTTTATTTACCCATCCTTTGATTCATTCATTCTTTCCTTCATTTCTTTATGGTTTTACTTGCCAAGAATTCAATTTTGTTTTTCTTTTGAGGCATGGGCAATGGAACCCAGGGACTCACACATACTCTGCAAATGCTCCAACAGGGAGCCACACCTCCAACCCTTGTTGTTGTTGTTAGGTGCCATCAAGTCAGTATCTGATTCACAGCGACCCTCATATGGTTTTCAATGGCTGAGTGCTTCGGGATTGCCTTAGGAGTGGATTGCCAGGCCCTTCTCCCATTTTTGCAGTGCTGGGAATTGAACTTGGGGCCTCAGAGACTGCAGCGCAGCGCTCTACCCACTGAGCTAAATCCCAGCCCCACCTCCAACCCTAGGAATGTTAATTTTCATTGGACATTTCCTCTGACCTTTTGGGTCTCTATTTAGGGCCTATTTTATTTTAATTCCTTTAATTATTTTAATCTATTTAGGGCTTATTTATTTTAATTACCCACCCAACAACAATGGCTTTTTTGAATGTTCATCTTTGCTTACACGTATCATTTCAATTAAACCTTAAGACACATTGATGATACTGGTTCTGTTATTCTTGCCATTCCAGGAATTACTCTCAGTGAGGTTTCAAGGCCTGCCCACTGGCCTGGGGCTGGCAAGTGGCAGTGCTTGGTGCAATTGAAGAGCCTGCCTCCCCCGCTAGATGGTCTTCATGCAATGCTGGATGAGGAGCGAATGAATGACACAGTGCAGGAATGAGGAAGGCAGAATGAGTCAGCTCTCCTCCAGAGGGGGAGTGAGTGAGACATGAATGCAAATAACCAGGACACAAAGTAAACAGGGATCCCACCAGAGTTTTGGAAGCAGGCCATTCTCTACCCCTCCTGTTTAAACTGCTCCATTCTGTCCAATTCCTCCCCACCCAGAGTCCACAGAGCCAAACACTGGGATGGGGGCAGTGGCCAGCTTGCTGCATTATGTCATCCACTTGGAGGTCACAACCTGGGGGACAGGGTGGAGGGAATGGAGGAGAGGCAAGGGGAGAATAAGGAGGAGGGAGATTCAGGGAGGGGAAGGGAAGGGAAGAAAAGAGAAGGGAAGGAAAGAAAGGGAAGGGGGAAGAAGGGGCTAGAGGGAGGATGGAGGAAGGAGGAGGAAGAAGGGGCTGCGGCAGGGTAAACAAGGAGAGGACTCGAGGAGGAGGAGAGAATAAGGGAAGAGGAGGAGAATGGGAGGAGGAGCAGAGAGAGAAGGGGTGAAGGAAGGGGAGAAGCAGGTCTAGAGGAGAAGACGGGAGGAGGGAAAGGAGTAAGTGCAGAAGCGAAACCAGGAAGGAGGGAGAGGGAGAAGGAGATTAGAGAAGATCAGAGAAGGGCAACGGGAAGGGGAGCAGGAAATGGGAAGGGAAAAGGAGCTGAGGGAGAACCAAGGAGAGTTGGGAGGAGAGGAGGGCAGAGGGAAGAGCAGAGGAAGCACAGAAGAGAGGACAGAGGGACTAGAAGCCGGAGGAGGAGGCGCGGGAGGAGGAAGCCCCTTCCCTAGCCCCTTCCCTAGCCCCCTCCCTGGCCCCCCTCCCTGGAGTTGCGCAACCCCCCCTGGCTGGGATTGGTCGCTGCCGAGCGAAGACACCCCGCCCCCGGGGCCCACCTACCAATGGCGATGGTGGGTGGGGCTGACCGCGGCATGTGTGGCCAATAGAGACGGAGGGGCGGGGTGGGCCGCAAACTAGGGTCCGCGAGCTTGTGCTGGGGCCGCAGTAGCTGCCGCCGCCGCCGCCGCTGCGCTTGCATCCCGGGGTGCCTTGTCGCCGCGGTGGTCGCTGTCGTCGTAGCCGCTGCTCACTCGCCCTCGGCGCGTCCCCGCCGCGCCTCCATCCCTGCAGCCGGGCCCGGGGCAAGCTCGGGCTCTCTGGGCAGTGTCCCCCCAGCAGCCCCGCGGCCATGGCCACCAAGATCGACAAGGAGGCTTGCCGGGCTGCTTACAACCTGGTGCGCGACGACGGCTCGGCCATCATCTGGTGAGGAACTTTTCATTGGTCTCCGCGCCCTGCTCCCCAGCTCGCGAGGGGCCTAGGGCAGCGAGCCGTTTTCCAAATGGGACGGACTAAGGGCCGGCCCCGGCTGTCTTCTGCATCCTTATTCCTGCACAGCTTGGAAGGCCAGCGCTGGCTTCGCAGCCAGAGCGTCCGTTAGATTGTCCTGCTGCAGGCGCCGCACCGTGCAACCACCAGCCCTGATGTGTGTGTGTGTGTTTTTCTCTTCTCCCAACCCAAAGGGTGACTTTTAAATATGACGGCTCCACCATCGTCCCCGGAGACCAGGGAGAGGAGTACCAGCACTTCATCCAGCAGTGCACAGGTAGGGAGGCGGCTCGCGAGCTTTTGGGGGGTTCTCGGCACCCTGGAGAGGAGCCGATGGTCATCCCTGGCGTCTCTGGCGCTGGGCGGTGGAGGAACCAGATTTGAGTTTTTTTTAAAGCCCCAGAAAGCCTCCTTCCCTCTGCATATCCAGAGCAGCAGCAATGACCTGCCTGGCATCCTAGCCCCTGCAGCATCCTCTCCAGGTAGGTTGAGCAGCTCCTTTGCCCCTCTGTGGTTCCCTGGTTTTTTCAGGGTCAACTCATGCAGTTCCAAACTCCAGTATTCAACCTTCCCCACCAGCCTCTTTGGTCAATGAGTCAGAATAAAAAACCACCCTGGGGCTGCTTGCTGGAGAACGGTCAGCCACACCCTCCTTTCTCTCAGTTATTGTCCCTGTTCTTAGAGCCAGATACAAAAGAGTGTACGCCATAGGATTACATTTACATGAAATTCTAGACAAGACAAAACTAATCTATCTGGAGGGGATTACCGAGGTGTGTGCCTAAGTGAAAAATCATCAGATTGTACAGCAAGGATTTGTGTGTGTTAGGGACTTCTCTGGGGTGTGGGAACCATAAAGTGAAAAAACACGTGGTGTGGATAGCCAAAACCCCTCAGGAGAGGCAAAAGGCTCGGACTGTTGGTAATAAGACCCTTTAAGGAGCGGGGCATGGTGGTGCTCACCTGTAATCCCATCACTCAGAGGCAGAGCAGGAAGATCAAGAATTCAAAGCCAGCCTGGGCTACATAGAGACCCTGTGTCAAACAATAGGACCCTTTAAAGAGATTAGAGAACGTGACTCCCTCCCATCTCTCTGGTCTTTAGATTGAGAACAAACTTTCAGACAAAGGCAGACAGACTGGAGGACAGGGTGTGAATGCACAGCCAGATGGTTTGGTTTTGAACCCCCAAGTGTCTACTTCCTAGCTGGGTGGGTGGGAAGCTACTTATCCTCTGGGGGGCCGTATCCTTACCTGTAATCTCATAGTGCTGTCGTGAGATTGGTTGCGTCAATATGCGTAAAACGTTCCAAACAGCGCCAGTGGGAACTGCAGAGACATTTGTGAAATAAAGCACAAAATTAAGCCAGAGATCATGTGACTTCTTTCCTTAACTGTTTAATTGAATTACCTTTTGAATTTAGTTCAAGTGATATTTATGAAGTGTCTACTATGAGCTGGGTGGTACTTGGATTAGTGTATGTGTGTGTGTGTGTGCTCCCACCTAAAATTTCTCTGTGGGAGGTGCCTGTAGACATTCATTCATTGCTTTTGCAAATAATTTGTTAGTATATCAGAAGCATAAAGTTCTGCAACAACTCAATTTTAAAAGGTGCGTAAGGCCATGGTGTGGACGGTCAGCAGGGCAGGATAGGTGCGCAGGCCTCCGACTCAGGAGCCTGTCTCCCTGCCACCCTTGGGCCTTCCACCTCTGCAGCAACTGCTTTCACAAGTGGAACAAGGGCACACTCTTAACTGTCCTCTGGTCTGGTGCACAGGCAGGTCTCCTCCTCCCTGAAGTTCTTTCCCGCTGTGGGACACCCGCTGCTCCTCCCCAGCAGGGTTTGGGCTGCCTCTGAGGCTATTTTCCCCACCAGGCAGGAGAGGATGACCTAGGAGGAAGAGCATCCTGTTGGGGGCCCCTCACAGGTGCTCCTGGCCTTTGTGTCTGCAACCGCTGTGACCTGGTCTGGGGGACGGGATCACTTCCTTCCTCCAGTGGGCTGTGGCTTTCGCCTCAGACCTCACTCACCCTCTATGGATGGGAGTGGGGAGTGTCTGGCAGGAGAGCTAAAAATGCCTTGCCTGCTGCTTGTTGATCCTTGTGAAGGGGCGGTGGGGTAGGATCTCCAGGCTCATCTGCTCCAGCTGAAGTCGGCTCTCTCTCCTCAGCCATCTGGCGGACAAATGCACAGGAGAGTCTGCCTGCCATGGCTGTGTGTTCCTCTTGGAAAAGCTTGTTCCTTCCCCTGCTGTGTCCTCATAAGCCAGTGACCATGAACTCAGAACTCCAGCTAGGAACTCTCCCGGGCACTTGCTGCACTTGACCTGCCTTATCTAGATTGCACCTCAAAACAGCTCTATGGGGCAGGCACTCAGATCACTCCCCTTCTACAGGTGTGGAAACTGAGGCCCAGAGAGGTTAAGTGACTTGCCTGTAGTCACACAGCTAGGAAGCAGCAGAGCAGGGACTTGAACCCAAGCACTCTGGCTCTAGGCCAATGCTCTTGGTGTCTGAGGAAATGATTTAGATTCTCATCTCTTGTAGGCATGTTTGTAGATCTGAATGATACGTTTGCTCACTTGTGCTGAGTGGAGGGCCCCAGGTCCCCGCCAGGCATCCTGGGAGGCCTGAGAAGAAAGGCCACTTTATAGATGTCTTCTCATGAGGTGTGCAGGGACTTGGAAGCCCAGACAGGGCACCTGCTCTCTACCTCCACAGACTCTGGGGGAGCTTCCTGTGCCCTCCACTCCTCTGGCCCTCAGGTCTTCCCACTCACTCTGAAAACCCTAGTTTCCTCTCTGCTCCCCCAGGCTTTTGTCCTCCTCCCGCTTCTCCCTCTGCATTTTCCAGATTGGAGCCTGCTCACCCAGCTGCCTCCCCACCTGGCTGTCCTGAGCCCCAGGCCTGGCTCTACCCCTGGGGTGGTTGCTGGGCAACAGGCTCCCCTGCCCTCACCCTCCTTTCTGCTGTGCTGGGCAGGCTCCTTCCTTCTTCACTGACTGTTTGGTGACCACCTCTGCTGTGGCTTCTGTCTGTCTCTCCCCAATGAAGTGGGGGAGGGGTCTCCTCTTGTGGTGACACAGATGGCCACCACCTGCTCCAGCTTCAGCCCATGGGCAGAGCCATTGTGGTGGAGGGACAGAGCAAGCCTCTTTGCCAGCGATTCCAGGGGTCCCAGACCCATTGTTGGCCTGACTGAGGTCATGTGCCAATCCCTGAGTCAGTCACTGGGCCCCTGGATGGCAGGACATGGATCCTTGGAGTGCAGAAGTGGCCCTACCCAAACCAAGAGGCAGAGCGGGAGAGGGCAGTTTCCAAGGGAAGAGTGGGCACTGCTTCCGGAAGAGGGCAAACTCCAGACAGGTACATTAACCCCCTACCTTCCCCCTTCCTCCTCTCTACTGAGCTCTTGCCCTTGTTCTTCCTTTTTTTTTCTCTCTCTGTCTCTCTCTCTCTCCCTCTCTTTGCAGTACTTGGGAGGTTGAACCCAGGGCCTTACACATACTTTGCTGGTGCTCTGTCATTGGCCTACACCCCCAGACCATTTTTTATGTTTTATTTTGAGACAGAGTCTTGCTAAGTTACGCAGGCAGCCTCTGGCCCTGAGCTTGTGATCCTCCTGCCTCTGCCTCCCGAGTCGCTGAGATTACAGATGTGCACCACTGTACCTGGCTCTTCCTCTTGTATCCATTCTGTCCCCCATTGCTGGCATAAATCTTCCTAAAGCACATCTCTAATCAAGTCACTCTCTGCTCATTAACCTTCTATGGCTCCCCTCTGCCTATTGAAGGTCTCTACCCACATCTCCTGCCCAGAATTTCCCCATCCTCTTCTTTGGGCATCTGCAGCCTGACACTGTGTAACTGTCCTAGCCTGGGCACCTTTGATTTCGGAGGTTCCCTCCATATGGAACATCTCTTCCCCGTCCCAGCCCATCTTGAATTTAGCTACCCATCCACTTAGCATGCACCAGGCCTTCTTCATGTCAGCTGCCAGGAGACTGGGGAGTCAGAAAAGTCAAGGTTCATGTCCCAACTCTGCCTGTCACTTGCTGTGTGGCCTTGGGCAGGTGCCTCAGCTTTTGTCTAGGTGGGAATCCTAACGGTGTCCACCTCTGAGGGGGACCAGTAGGGTTTGTGGCAATCATACCTCTAAGATATGACAGGGACACGCGCTGGCCGTCCTTCTCACTCCTTGTGTCATTGTTTTACTCCTGTAGGGCTTGGGTGACATTGCGCTTCTATCCTGAAGCTTTCAGTTCATGCTCAGTGCGCAGTAAACCCAGCCCTAGGCTGGCCAGGATGGCATTTGGCCTATGTGGTGCGCCTGGCCCCTCGGCCTGCAGCAGCCTCTTTGTCCAAGGCTAGAGGACCTTAGCTGGCTGCTGGAGGGTTTGGGCCTCACTAGATGGCCTGGGTTCAGCGACACGCTAGTTGTGGGCCCTGGTGAGGGCGAGTTCCCTGGCTGGTGGCTGAGGTGGGGTCAGTAGGAGGGCCAAGAAAGTGAGGGCATGTGCCCTCATAGTGAGCACCCCACAAATGGTAGTAGTGAGCACCCCACACATGGCAGCAAGGTGATGCATAAGGGGGTGCATGGCACCACTGCAACAGAGAGGTGTGAGGCGAGGAGATGGGGAGGGGCTGTGCTGAGGGACGGGAGCCTCTGCACTGCACCCCATGGAGCCATGCAGAGGCCGTGGCATCAGGCTCAGCCACAGAGGGCGGGGAAAGGGCCACTTGCCAGATTAGCTGGACGTGGGCTCTGTGTGACCACAGCAGAGGGGCTCACAGGACACACCTGGGTGACAAGGCAGTGACTCAGGCCATCCATGAGATCACAGTTTGTTTTTGCACAGTATGGACGATACATTTTCTTTATAGAATACTTAAACACCAAGACTTAACACAAAGAGAATCAAACCCAGATAGGGTTTGGGTATAGTTTTACAACTCAGAAATTCATTGGTTTATTCCATTGCTCATTCATTCATTCAGTCGTTCATCTGTTCAGTGTGTGTGAGTGGCTACTCTGTGGGGTGCTGTTCTAGGCACTGAGGATAAATGTAGCAGCAGGGAAGGCTCCTGTGCTCATGGCTCTCCTGCATTACTTTTGTCACGCAGGATGGACTGCTGGTCCCGCTCTCAACCATATAGTGTAATAAAAAAAATATGGCAGATGGGCCAGGTGTGGTGGTGCACATCTGAAATCTCTATGGACTTGAGAGGCAGAGCAGGAGGATCTCAAGTTCAAGGTCAGAGGCAGCCTAGGTAAATTAATTGAGGCCCTGTCTTTTTTATTTATTTTTATTTTTTATTATTATTATTTTTTGTGGTCCTGGTGGGTTGAACACAGGGCCTTGGACATACTTTGTAAGCACTCTTTGTCACTGAGCTGCATTCCCAGCCCCTTTTTTCACTTGTTATCTTGAGACAGGGTTTCATTAAATTGTGCAGGCTGCCTCTGGCCTCCAACTTGTGATCCTGCCCCCGCCTTCTGAGTTGCTAGGATTACAGGTGTGCACCACCACACCTGGCTGAGACCCTATCTTAAGATGAAAAATAAAAAATGGACTGGGGGTCCATCCAAGTGGTGTGAGGCCCTGGGTTCAACCCCCAAGTACTGCAAAAACAAAATAAAGAAACAAAAATGGTGAATGTTTACAATTAAAAAACATTTATTCCAGGAATAGACATTGCCATTAATCCCTCTCAGATACCCCGCTGGCTTCAAACACTCTTCTCCCATCATTCTTGCCGTTGCTGAAGCAGGTCTGGAAGTCGTCTTTCAGGAGTGTCTTTGTTTTCATCCTCCAGCTTGACAGTGGTCTGTGTCACCCCTTGCTTCTGTCTCAGCAGTTTCTGTCAAATAAAAACATTACGGTGTGTCCTCATCCACCTTATTCACTGGATCTGGCACTGTGTGACTTCCACCTCTTCCCCGAAGTCAAAATGACCACGAAAGGTAAATGTTTTGAGTTGATTCAGGACATCAAGGCAGCCACAATGGTGCAACTAAAGACACTCAGGAAAGAGGACTTCCAGAGCGGCTTCAGAAAGGGGCAAGAATGAGCGGACAAGTGTGTTCAAAGCCTGGGGGAGTATTTTGAAGTGCACCAATGGTCATGTGTCTTTCACTGTAATAATTTTAAAAATGTCGAAACATTCACCATTTCTTTTTTTTCTTCTTTTTTTTTTTTTTTTTTTTTTTTTTTTTTTTTTTTTTTTTTTTTTTTTTTGCGGTTCTGGGGGTTGAACCCAGGGCCTTGCACTTGCATGCTCTGCAAGTGCTAGACCACTGAGCTGCATCCCCAACCCATTCTTTTTTACTTTTTGAGACAGGGTCTCGCTAAGTTACAAAGACTGCCTCTGGTCTTGAACTTGTGACCCTCCTGCCTCCGCCTCCCCAGCTGCTGGGATTATAGGCATATGCCCCTGTGCCCGGCTACATTCACCATTTCTTTTGATCATACCTCATTATTCTTAAAATATTTTTCTTTATGAATTTTCTGATTTGAGAAGGGATCACACTATAGATGTCCTACAGCCAGCTGCCCCTGCCCTGCCTTGTTCATCGGGACGTGAGAGCATCTTTTCTGCTTCCCTAGTTTCTTCTGCAGCACCCTTTAAGACTGCTGGGCAATGTCTTGTCATATCAATGCCACATTGTTTAACCACTCTGCTGTTGACAGACCCTCGCACACTCTGCTGCAAGCAGTTTTCTCCTGGGAAGAATCCAGGCTTCTGGGAATGAATCCAGTTTGCTGGGGTAGATTTTTGAGGCCACTGGTGGAGAGCGTTGCTGAGGGAACCGCTGTGTCTTGACCCGAGCCATAGCATTGCTGTGCTGCGGGACCTTGGGCAGGTCAGGCAGTTCCCTGATTTTGCATCTGTAAGATGGGATAATGATTGCAGGTAACAGCTGGGACTGTTGAGGGAATAAATGGATGTGAAACAGAAGAAGCTTGTGTGGCACCGGCTGCCATAGAGTCAGTGCTCAATGCACCTGGTTATGGTTAGGGCCCAGCCTTCCTGGGAGGCATTGCATGTCCCTGAGTGTGTTGAACTGAATTTGATGTGTGCGTTGGTCACTGGAGAAGGTGCTGGGTAATGTCTGGGTGCAGGTGATATTCCCATGATGCTCTAGTAGCCTATGCTGTTCAGACCAAAGCCTTGCTTTTGCAGAGAAGTAGAGGGATTGAGGTTTTGTCTGTCCCACATCTGGTCCTCAGGAGTGACCTGTCCCTCCCATGACATAACAAATCTACTCAGCCGATTTCTTTCCAGCGGGGCTCACCCTGCCCTGCCCGACTCCATGGGCCCATGACCGTGACCTGGCCAATCAGAGCAAGCCATTCCCTCTGCTGCCCAGTTAGTTCAAGGTTGGGCTCGTGTGACTGAAGGAAGCTGATCAGATTTGTTCCTGGGACTTTGGACAGACCTGTTGGGAAGGAGTTCTTTTATCTTCTTCTAGACGAATGCCGGGCCACCTGCCATGTGTAGAGAGAACCTGTCTGGCAACTCAAGAGCAGAGTCAAAGGTTGGACATGGAGACCAGGTGACACATTCAACTCCTGGGTCCCGCTTGCCTGAAGCTCTCGCTGCACACTGTGCGCTTTCCGGACCCAATTGGTTTCTCTTTCATTAGGCTTGCTCCAGTGCATTCTTCCTTACTTACTTCCATCTTGAAGAGTCCTGGCCATCGTCTCCAGGTTAGACAGCTTGGAAGAGGCTCTGAGAGGAGGGGACCTTGTCTCCTCCTTGTCTCTGGAGGAGACAAGGAATTAAAGCCATCTCATGGATAGAGTGAGGCTCTGTGCGCCCTGAGGCCCTGAGTTCCATCCTTAGCACAGCAAAAAATGGGAGGAGCACATGGTAGCCTACTCCCAAAACAATCAGCCCTTGAAAACCCTATAAACAGCAGAGAAGCACTGACATAGTGCTGGGCATGGCATAGTGTCAGGGAGTGTTTCGATCTGTTATACACAGGTCTCTATGAGTTGGACCTGACTGATGGCACCTAACAGCAACAACATGTGACATTGAGGGGGTTGTGCATATTTCACCTGGAGGAGAGATTAGTGGTGGACGGGGGTTATGAGTGTTGTCTTAGAAGTTGCAGGGGCTGTCCTGTGGGAGGAGTGGACTTCCTCAGTGTTCCGACCTCCACCCTGCCCCATGTGGCAAAGGGGGCCAAATACCAGAAATATGAGGGACAGATTTTGGGAGGACCTGGGGAAGAACTGTCTACATGTTAGAATGGGCCCCTGCAGGGGTGGTAGTGAGACCCCTGTCCTGGGATCTATGTCAAGCTAGACATGCGGCACAGAAGTTTGAGTAAGGGATTGAAAGAGGGCCCCCTTGACATACCTGCTTCTCTTTCCCAGCCCCACGCTCTGGTCTTTAGTGACCTTCAGAGAGGGACAGAAAGTGCATTAGCACAGGCCTGGGTAATGCTCCTCCGACTCGGGTAGCCCTACCCTGATGATGGGTGAGAGTGACAGAGGGTGGGTGGGTCCCCAGGACAGCCAGGGTGTGGCTGTTTGGGGCTGGTGTGCACAGCAGTGCAGCATGTTGAACGCTGGGGGTCTCTTTAGCAAGAGGTTCTGTGCTTGAGGATTTTCCCCAACTGGTACTCAATCTGGATTTCAGGAGTTTGGATGAGTAGAGAAGGAGAGCACTTGGCCGGTGGGTCTGAGGGAATTGAGATTGCAAGGAAGATTTAAATCTGTGTCAGTGCTTTGGACATCGCCTGACACCCGCACCTTCTGCAAATGTTTACTGAGCACATGCTTTGCGCCAGAAACGATCTTGGCTTATTATTTGTAAATGGTACCTGAAGGGCAGTGAATTGTGACCTTAGTTGTTTGGGGAGCTGCTGGGTCTCCATTGCCTTTTTCCCCACACATCTGTCCCAGAAGGCCCTGAGCCACACTGTGGACTTTCTTGTGTCATGGAGCGCCTGGGCTTTGTGCTAGCTCTTTTGGTTTATGGCCTGGTGATGTTTGCACTTGCCTTTGTGTTTGTGGCCATGCCTCCCCATGCAAGTCAGTAGGTGTCCACCTTCCTGGTATGTGATGTCCCGGGCTCAATTCAGCTGCGCTGAGCTGAGCTTTTACTCCTTATGGAAGCCTCGCTTGTGGGTTGGTTGCACAGAGGTGAAAACCCCCTCTGCTCGGCCCCTCCTTCCCTCACCCCTTGGCCATCTGAACTCCAGAGCCTAGAACCCATGCCTGTGGCTTTGGTGACCTTCTCATTGTCAAGTTTAGTGGCTATCTCTTTGTCTTTATTCCACTCTGCCTCTCTCTGGTTTTTGTCAGTGATGTCTGCTGAAAAAGTCATTTCCCTCCCTGTGCTCTGCTCAGATGCTCGAGGCCTCCTTCTGCTTTTACGCCTCTCTTCTCCCGTTCTCACTTCCTCCTGCTGCTTCTCCTTCCCCTTCCTGCCCCTAAGTCTGAAAGTCTGAGGGGTTCACCAGGGCTCCACCCTTGACCATGGCCTTGTCTTCTCTAGGACATTTGTTGAACACCAACTAAATGCCAAGCCCTTTCCAAATGCTGAGCAGGGCCCTTTCCCTGACCCAGTGACCTGGACTCCGGGTGGGAGGTGGCTTTTTGAGCTGTCCTTGGGGCCATGTTGCCCTCTTGCTCCCAAGAGCATTTTCTAGCTTTGTTCCATCAGCCACGGTGCTGATACATGGTGTGGGGCACCTTTATGATGGGTGCCAGCTACCCAGACCCCCCTTGTGTGTCCCCAACACACGCCTGGCCTTGTGGGGGCCCCTGGGGGTGGCTGCCTGTGTTGGCACATTAATTGCTCCTGTCTATGAGGGAATCATAAGTATGACCGCCCTGTGAGCAGGCGCCGCCCCCATCCAGCTGCTGAGGACCTGCCCATTTTCTCAGAGACCAAAGGGACATGCTGCACCCTCCAAAGATGGCTCGGCTTTGAACTTCCTCTATCTGCGCTACCCACTCCCCCTGCCCTGTGCCACCTGGTCCCTCCCCTTCCCTGTACCTTGTGGACTGACTTCCCTCTGCTTGGGTCCTCTGCCCCAACTTTGCTTTCCTGGAGGGCTTCTACACACCTGCCAGGGCCCACTGTCAATGTCCCCTCTTCTCAGAAGTCCCCTGTCCTCGTGGTATTGATGTGGACCCCATGTGTCGGGCCATGTGTGTGTCCCTTGGACTCCATGGGGAGGTGCTGGGAAGGAGCCTGGGTCATCCTCACGGTTAGCCAGCTCCCAAGTCCCTCTTCCGCCTGTGTCTTGAGTACTTGCGGGGCCCCAGCCATGTGGTACAGGCTTGGTGATGGCTTTCCCAGCATGTGATGGTTCTCCAGCCCTTGGTCTCTGCTTTGAGAAGCCCTTCATCCTGCCGCGTTCCAACCTTAGCTCAACTGCTTATGAGCTGTGTGATCTTGGGCAAGTCATTTAGCTTCTCTGTGTCACAGCGTCCCTGCAGGAAAGCCCTCTGATGGCCTCCCCAGCAGCCTCTCTGTCTACCTGTCCTGCTTGTCTCCATGGCACTGGTTTTAGTTTGAGGTCCTCTGCGAGCTGAACCTGAGTGCAGGACATGGGTGCAGGGGGTCCCCAGAATCAGGAACGAGGGTGTGGGGAGAGAGGCAGAAAGGAGGAGAGGCAGTGGAGAGGGCCCTCGAGAGCTGGCCACTGCCACGGGTGCCAGGGAGAAACCCTGATGGGACCCTTGGACGCCTCTGTAGGAGGCTGGGCCACTTTGCCACCAGTCCTGGGCCCCCCTGCTTGAGGGGCCTCCCCAGGTCTGTAGGGCTGCACAGCCTCAGGCTGTGTCTCTGTGGAGTCCAGCCGCTTCCAGGATTTCAGAGAAAGGCCGTAAGCAGAACAGCAGAGCCCAGCAGAGGCCAGATGTCATGGTGAGCCCAGGTGACGGGCCCTTACATCAGAGGAGGGCTGCAGGAAGGTGACTCAGGCCAAGCGGCACCTCTTTGTGGCGTGTAGCAGTACCCAAGGTCACATCCACATGCACATCCGTGTCCCTGAGGAGTTGAAGCTCCGGGGCAGCAGCCTGGTCTGTTTCATACTCTGTTGTGTCCTCAGCGCCCGCACCGTCCCTGGTGCTTTGTGCACACAGTTGTTGGAGAGGTGGAGGAAGTACTGTCCTGGGGTGTCTGAGAGCTGAGCCCCTGCAGAAAGGCTCACTGTCCCTGCACTGAAGCAATCGCTCAGTGACCCGCGCGTTGTTTGCAGCGCAGGCCCTGGCTGCCAGCACTGGCCATGTGACTGCTTTGGCCCTGGGCCAGGGCTCTTCCTGCAGAGCCCTGTACCCTGCTGTCCGCTCCTGCTCAATTTTCTGCACTTTGCCTTTCAGATGCAGACCTGGGGCCTCGGCAGCAGCAGGTCCCCAGTGGCCTGTTTTGAGAGCCTGAATTTTATATTGGCATTTAATATTTTATGCCATCAGTGTGTTTTGAAATCAACCTGCCACTGATCCTGATTTTTCTTTTGAGACACGGGCTGGCCTTGCACTTTTGATCCTCCTGCCTCAGCATCCTAAGTGCTGGGAGCACAGGCATGCACTGCCATACCGGGCTCCTGTGGCACCTTTTTGTGGGCAGTTTTTCTGCCTTTGCTGGTGGAAAATCCGTGAGGGTCCCTGGCACCAGCACTTCTTCCAGTGTCTGCTGCTCCCTAGTAGGAATGTCCAGTTTGCCACTTTGTCCTGAGAAGATGCCCCTTGGAGGTCCTCTGACCTGACCCAGAAGTCATTTTCTTTCCTTTTTTGGCTGTAATTCTCCCCTGCTTATAAAATGGAGCTGATTGTTCATGGCTGGCAAATAAAAGAAGCTGTTGGCCCAGGCAGGCCAATGATCAGCTGGGGCTTGGAGGAGGGTGGAAAGAACCTGGCTTCAGATGCCAAGAGCCAGGCTCAGCAGTCCCTGGGGGACCCCACTGTTGCAGCCCCTCTGGGCCCACCATGCAAAGGGCCTGTGCTGCCCCTTGGCTTCTCTGGGCCTGACCTGGGATGTGACACATTCTGCTCTTGATCTGGCTGGACCTGGCTGCCCTGGACTGGTTCTGGGACATTGTCTGCTCTCTTCCTTGGAGAGTTGCCCACCACATACAAGCATTGAGGCCCCCCCCGCCGCCCGCCGCCGCTGAGCCGGGCACTGGAGCCCTGCTGTGAGCCAGGCCTTGGGAACTCACCGTGAGCCTGGCACTGGGTGCCAGGCACTCTGGCCATGGGGAGTCTGGTGGTGCGTGTCCTGGAGCTGGGTTCTGAGCGAACATGAAAACCTCGCTGAGTCAGAGCCCTGATAGAGGAGAGCCTTATAGGATATAAGGGACCTTGCAGTGTTTGAAACCTTAAGGAAGGAAAGTGGGGGTGGGGGGGGTGCTTGAGGGGCTGAGGACAGAGATCAAGCAGGGCTGGCTTCAGAGGTGGCTGGGCCTGGGGCCATGGCCAGGGCTTTGGTGAGCATCGAACTTTCATCCCAACAACTTCGGTTCTTCATCTTCTGGGATTTTCCCATGATCCTTTTAGCGGCCAATATTCCCCCACTTAGTTCTGCCTCTTCTCCCTCCGAGCCAGAGGCCCACCCTGGCTTCAGACCCACCTTTCTAGGACCCAGCCTGCCTTGCCGCCCTGCTCTCTGCCCTGCTCTCCACCCTCGGGATTTTCCTGCCCTCGCTTCTCGGCCGCCTCCATTGGTTTCACAGCGGCTGCCATCGTTGTCACCAATCTCCTTGTCCTCCTCCTCAACAACATCACCCAACCATTCTCTTCTTTCTTTTTATAAAAATTATTTCATTTTTTATTTTTTGAGACAAGGTCTTGCTATGTAGCCCATGCTGGCCTCAAACTCACGATCCTCCTGCCTCTACTACCCGAGTTGCTAGAATTTGAGGCGGGCTCCCCCACACCTGGCTCAACCAGCCATTTCCGAAGCTCACCATGTGCCTGGCCAATCCTGAGGGTGGCACCCTGTCACCTCACTTCCTGGAAGCCATGCGGGGCCCTTGCCTTGTCCCCTGACCAGCGTGAGGCAGATGCAGGCATCGTGCTGTGTCCGTGTGGGGCCTGCGCCTCCCTTCCCGGAAGCCTCTCACACATGCCTTCTTGTCTGTGCTCAGTAGGTGCGTCATGGCCCTGGATGCCTGGATTGGAGATGGACACCGAGCTCGAGGAAGGCCGACGTTCCAATCTGGCCCTTTGCATGCATTAGTAAATGCGGGGATCAATAGGAATCTGATGAATCGGCTATGAGTGTTTGGGCTGGGCCAGGGGCGCCGAGCTGCAGGCTGGGGGCCAGAACCCAGGGTGGTGCTGGCCTGATGAGCTGCCGCCACCACCTAGAGTGGAGGCGGAGATGGAGAGGCCACTCCCAGGGGGGAGAACTGCAGATCAGACAGGGAAGCCACTGGGTCTTTGTCATCCAGTAGGAGAGAGGCTGAGGTGGGACTTACCCCTGGGCCTCCTGGCTCTCGGGCTTCTGCCGTCTGGAGGTGGCTGTGCCCCCCTTGGAGACCAAAGTCTGAGATGGCCTGAAAGGCAGAGCAGCGGCCCCACCTGGCCCAGCACTGATACTTGTCCTTCTTGGGTACCAGGTGATTTCTCCCGCTGGCCTTCCTGCTGCCTACTCACTTCTGATCTCTGGGGATGGAAGTCACACTTGCAGTGCCCCAGGGGGAATGTCCATTTTTACAAAATGGGACCTCCTGCTGAAAGCCAGTGCAGCTGAGATTGGAAACCAAAAGCCCCGAGGGGTCACAGCTGATGTGCCAAGGCTGTTGGCTCAAAAGTGGTGTTTTCTTTCTTTTTCTTTTTCTTTTCTTTTTTTGCTACTGAAGGTTGACCCCAGGCCCTCCCACATGCTTTGCAAGCACTCTACCCCTGAGCTCCATCCCCAGCCCATTTTTAACTTTTTGAGTCAGGCTCTCATTAAGTTATGCAGGCCACCTCTGGCCTCCAGCTTGCCGTCCTCCTGCCTCTGCCTCCTGAATCGCTGGGATGCATGGCGTACCTCTGTCTGACCTGACTCGGAAATGTTCATTGAGCATGTGCTGTGTGTCAGGCACCGCCTAGGTGCCCAGGATGTGACAGGAACAAGAGTCATGTCCTCTGAGTAGGAACGAGCAAGGTGGATGCGCTGTTCTGAGCCTTTGGACTCTCTCTGTGCACACGGCTGTGATGAGCTTAGGTGCATGCACTCTGGCCGGGGGCAAGTCGGAACTCAGAAGGCTGGGGGTGGGAGGCCTACACGCACCAGCAGAAGCCGTGGCTTTGTCCATGCGGTGCTGAGACTCTCCTCACGTTGCTCACCTGGGCCCCCCACCCTTACTCTGCTAGCTGAGTGAACTCTAAGTCATCCTTCAAGACCCAGCTCAAACATCACCTCCTCCATGAGGCCTGCTCTGACCACAGCCCCCAGACCGTTACTTCCCTTCTTTGTTTCATGCTTCGATAGTGTCCAGTAACAACTCCGTTACAGCATTAAGGTCATGGCATACCTTTGCTGTGTTTTTGTTTGTCCTGCTAGGCTGTATTTATTGAGCATAGACATTGTGTCTTACTTGGCCAAGTCCCTGGGTCACAGATTGTCAATAGTGTTTGTTAAATGAATAACTGCTAGCAAAACTATAGAAAGCAGATACAAGAAAGCGAAGCATTGCAGGCCAGGGCTGCCAGTGCTCCAGCAATCAGTTCCCGAATCCCACCCTGGCCCCTGAGTGTCTCACCACAGATGCTGTAGTGATGGGGTCACAGCCTTGGGGTGATGCTAACCACAGGCCTCTAAGTCAGAAGGTGGAGTCGGGTAGAACACAGACTTCCATTTAAGGAAGTAAGAAAGAACCATTTAGAGTACGTGCTGGTGCTTTGTCATAAGGGGAAAACCTTTGGCTCTCTTCATAATTTGGGTATCCGGATCAACTCATTCCCTGGGGCTCTGCTGAAGTAATCATCTTCCTCTCCTTTGGCTATCCCATACTCCACTTTCTTGTGTTCTCTGTCAAACAAGGAAAGCTGGGTCACTGGCTTCTAATGAGACCTCAATTATCCAGGAATCATTTGGGGAATCCTCTGCTTTGGGAGTGGGGGTCGAGGTCTCAGGCTGCGCAGACAGTGATCGCAAACACATAGCTATGCCCGGACCTGTGTCCGTGCAGACACACATGCAGTAAAATCACACATGGGAACCCAATCTCCATTCATCCTCCGTAAGGAATGAGGCAAAAAGTGAGCAGCGCTTTCACTTTGGGATAATAGGTTTTCTTTATTTTTTTATATTTTTAAAGATTTTCTGAGTTCTTGAGACAAAGGATTTTGTTTTGTCTTTTTTTTGGTAATCAATCGGGGAACTACAAGTGACTGAACAAAGCGAGTGATCAAAGTCCTCATGGTAATTAGGGTTCGCCCTTTAACTTCAAGCCAGCCTTGGGGCTCAGCCCCCTGTGCCTTATAAACGTGGGCTCCCCCAGCCCTCCTCCTCCTTTGCTGCAGAGGGGACTGGTTCCCTTCTATGGGCTGTGCCCTTGCTGCCTGGGCAGCCCTGGAGGAGCCACTGTGATTCCCACCTGCCACTGTCCCCCGGCTCTGGTTGCAGCAGGATGTCAGGATTCTCTCCGCTTCCTTCCTCCTCCTTCTGGGAGCTGCAGCCCTGGAAGCTGACAGCTCAGCTCTTTGGTGTGTGGGTTGTTTTTCCCTTCCTGAACCTTGTTTGCATAACTTCTTAGAGCTGTGTAAGGTAAGGTCAGCTCAAGGAGCTGTGGTCTTGTGCTCTGGGGCAATTTCCTCCTGCCCTCCCGTTCCGCCTTCCTTTAGTCTTGCTCTGAAGGTCAGTGTTGGGTGGAGATTGTAACACCCTCTCTCTCTCCCTTTCTTCTCTTTTTGTTGGCCCACAAAGCGTTTAGAGGGTGCCTCCAATGGGCCTGGTGCTATGATCGAGTGCTAAGGACCCAACTTCAACTGGAAGGATCTGAGAGTAGCTTAAAGGCTCGAAAAGACTTGTGCCAAAAAGTTTGTAGGGCTCACTGCTCTGGCAGGATCCTTATTCTTGCCTGCTTGCATTTCTGGTTATTCCACACCTAGTACCTGTGTTGCGTGTAATGAGAAAAATCATTGAAAGCATTTGCAAGATTGTAAGAAAGTCGTGCATGGCAGATCCTCGATCCGAGAGATTGGTGTTGCAGCCAGGACCAGCTCTGGGGACAACAGAGGAGACTAGAACTCCCTTTGTCAGAAGGCAGGTGCCCTCAGTTTATATGCTCCCTGTGTCCAGGACGCCTGGGAGAGTACTGGGTGGACCCGGTCAGATCTCTTGTCCCCTGTGATTGCATGTGTGGGTGGGAGGGGACAGAGAACGGTCCCTGGGGGGTTGTGGGGAATGTGTGCCATTTACCATCTTGTGGAAATTATCAGAGCAGTTCATCCTGAGGGCTTTGTAATTGAAGAAAATTCTGCCTCCCTCCTTTTTTTCTCTCTTTTCCTGTTCTCCTCTGCAGTCATTGTGCAGTAGACAAACCCTTGAGCCTATGGCAAGGCTCCCCAGACCACTCTGGGGTCAAGTTCTTGAGGATGGAGGCTTATTAACACTGTCTTTCCTGAACAAGACTCACTGGGCGAGAGGGAGAGCCGCAGTGCCCAAGCCAGGGGGTGCAGCAGGGGCCCAGCTGCCTGGAGGGAAGGAACAGTGGTGTTGACAAACCTCAAGGGCAGGACTGACCTTGGCTTACCCTTGGAGACATCTCCTGTGAGATGGGGCTTTGGGTGACTTTGTGATGCGTGTCCAAATCCTTAGGAAGGTGGCTTTTGGTCAAATAGGTGGGAGGGAAGTCATAACTGGAGAAGACTCCTGGTTCCTAGAGCCACGGTGTTTTTTTCTTTCCTTTGTGTGTGGGGCTTAGGGGGAGAGAGTCTCTGGGGACAGTCCTGTGGTCTTCGAGGGCGTGGAACCATGCCAAGACACCTCTGATCTTGCAGATTACCACGGTGGCAAGGCTGGCCTTACAGGAAGCTTCTTAGCCTGATAATCACTTCCTTAAAATAAGGGATGGGGGGAAGGAAGGGTGGAGGCTGAACGCTGAGCACCTCAGCTTTCCTACCCTCAGCTCACTTTCCCATCCCGGTCCTCCCACCGTCCCCACCCTGCAGCCCCACTTTTCTTTCCCTCCCCTCTTTCTGTCCACCAGAGGCTTTCGAGCTTTGCCAGCAGCACATTCACCCTGAAAGTTGGCTCAGGCATGATTTCCGAGCCCATCCCCAGCGTGTCCGAATCCATAGGTCTAGAACGGACACTGAAGATTCCCATATCCGGCACATGCTGGACATGCGTGCTTCCCAGGCCACAGGGCTGAGGACCCCACCTGGAGAACTGCTCTCTAGACTCTGGCGGGCAGAGTTGTCTGACCCCTTATCACTGGGGCCCAAGGGGGACGTGGAGGGGACGGGAAGCAGACGTACCAGCCTCTGACCAGGTGTGGAGTCGGGGTGTGATATGTCCCTATGCTCATGCCCATGCCCACACCCACATCCTCCTGGGTCCAGAAGGTTGCTGAGGGCGTGTGCTTGGCCCCGTTCTGATGTGGCTTGAGACAGCCATTTGCATTTGCAGAGGAGAACAGGAGCTCTCCTGGCCCAGGAAGAGACATTTCTACCCCTGTGCTGCCCAGGGGAGTCCAGCGGGGTCTGTCAGGAGACGGCCAGGGTCTGCTTGGCCTGCTGGGTTTTCTGGCTCAGGCTCTGCTGACTTTCCCTGTCTGGCCCAGTCTCCGAGAGCCAACATTTGTAAGCATAATGTGACTCCTGGCTCTTTGAGAATGTGTCTGTCAGCAGGCTTGTTGACCAGACCATTGTCAGATAAGCCCCTGAAGAGTCGCCTGAATACCACATCCCTCCCCCCACAATAATTTACATGACCTCAGCCTGTGGTCCTGGAAGGTTCCCAGTGCCCATTGGGGTGGCAGTGTGACTGACTGTGCACCCATCTTGTGCCAGGTCCTGGGCTGGTGCTTGGGACTCAGGGCTTAACTTGGCAGCTGCTCCTGGTTCTTCAGCAAGAATCCAGAGGGGACAGATGGTGTCCCCAGAGTAGGCTAGGGAGTCTGATGTGGGCAAGAAGGGGGCTGGGGAGCTGGAGTGGCCAGAGATGGCTGTGTGGAGGCATGTGGCGTCCAGCACCGAGGACCACCTTGGAAAAGGCCGTGTGGCACGAGAAGCTGGCCAGCACCCCAGGTGGGGGCTGGGAAAAGAGAGGCTGGCAGGGCCGACTCCACTGGAAGGCCTGGCATGTGGCTAAGCCGAGGGTTAAGATCTCCAAAAGGTGCCCTGGCCATAGGAGCACCCGCAGCTGCCCCAGAGCAGGCTTTGACAGGGGCGCGCAGACTGGGCAGAGGCAGTCGCGGGGGTCTGGATGACCCTGTGGAACAGGGAAGCTGAGTGCAGTTGGTCATCCTAGAGACGGAGTCCAGGGTTCTCTGGTGCAAAGTCCAGTAGGGAGGGGTCTGGGATGGGCAGCCCGCCTCCCCCGTGGGTCAGGGCTGCAATTTAACTAAACACTTGGGTGCTGGTTCTTGGTCAGAACAGTGCCCTGGCTTCCTAGATGCCACCCAGAGTGCTGGGAAATGCTCTGAACTCTTGGTCTGTGCCAGCCACCGGGGCTGCACAGGTGCCATACAGCCCAGTTCCACCGTCCCACAGCTTCGGTTCCTGACAGCAGCAGCCCCCTGGCTTCTCCCTGCTGCAGCAGGAGCTTGGGGGAAGGGTCTACCCGGTGGACCAGGTGAGCTTTCAGCTCTCACATTGCGTCTTCAGGGTCAACTAAGGGGAGAAGCATAAAGTCTCCCCGTGTCGGAAGAAACCCAAATGCCCGTCACGTGACGGGCAAATGGATCACAGAACACGGTCAATCTGCTCCATGGGATGTTCTACAGCCATTAAAGGAATACAGTACTGACGTGTCCTGCAACACGGGGGAGCCTTGAGAATGTGATGCTGCATGAAAGAACTCAGTCACCAAATGCCACAGATAATGTGATGTCATTTACATGAAATGTCTAGAGCAGGCAAATCCACAGAGACAGAGAGCAGATTAGTGGTTGCCAGAGGCTGGGGGGCTCGGGGGGCGGGGTGGAGGGTGAGGAGAGACTGCTCCTGGGTATGGAGTTTCTTTGGGGGATGATGAGAACGTTCTGGAATTAGATGGTGGCGACGGTTGCACAACTGTGTGAGTATCCTAAAAGCCACTGAGTTGTGCCCTTTAAAATGGTTACAATGGTGAATTTTTGTTATGTGACTTTTATCTCAATTGAGATAGAAAGGTTGGAAGTACAAAAGCCGCTCCCCCTGCTCCCGGTGAGGCAGCTGAGGCTCAGCTTTTGGGACTAGGTCGGCATCCTTGGGTGGGGAGGGTGGAGCGCTCACCTCCACAGGGTCTCCTGGATTCCTTCCTTCTTCTTATGTCCAGTGAGTCACCACAGCCTGTTGATGCACCTGTGAAGCGTCTCTGAGGTCATGCTTCTGCCCCACCCCGCCTCGTTCCCACTGATCCCTGGGGTCTCATGGTGGGTGCCCACCAGAGCCAATAGCCAGTGTGGGCAGCCCTCTGAAGGAAGGACCTGGGAGGTCCATGTTCCTTTCTTTGGCCCCTCACGTGACCCCGGAGCCTCCTGCTGTGAACTGTCGGACAGTGACTTGGATGTTGAAGATGTTGGTGACAATGTTGTCCCCACGCCGTCTTCCTTGCAGCACTGCTCTGAAGAGCGGATGAGATCATTGGCTACAAAGTGTTCTATAAACCGACATGTGCTGTCCCTGTGGGATCAGTGATCACAAGCTGCTTCCTTTAAGACATAATCATTGCGGGGTCTCCTGGCCTGCAGAATCAGAGTCACACTCGGGGTTTGCATTTCCCAGCTCTCCTGGGACAGGTGGGTTCCCCTGAGACTGAGGAGCTGGCCGTCTGGTGCCTCTGATAGTTCCACGCCCAGCTCCTCTGAGATGATGCCAGGCAGGGAGCTTTGTCCACTTGAGGCTGTCGCTGTCAGAGTTTGTAGCCTTGGGTCTTGGTGTTGACTGTGCACTTTGGGTGGGACTCAGCGTGTGGAAATCCCTAGAAAGGCTCTAGGAAGAACGGCATCTGGAGGAAAACACGTGAGGCCCCTGCTTCAGGTGTGGTCGTCTGCGAGCTTCTTAGAAGCGCAGATGCTGAGGGCCCTGCCCCCTGATTGGCATCCTAGGAAGACTTCCCAGGGACTCACATCCATATGGTTTCTGAGATGCAAACACCTGAGAAATCCTAAAGCCACCAACTCAAAGCCTTAGAGGACGTAAGATTAGCAAAGCAGCTGATAGGAGATTATTAACTCCAAACCAGCAGCAGCCCCATATACCAGCACCCGCCAGGTGGGTTTGGCTCAGTTACTAGAGTGCCACTCTGCTTTCTGAGGGCCTGGGTTCAATCCCCAGCATTGCAAAAATGAGAGATGGACATGGCAAGCCACTCCCAAAGCAATCCTGAAAACAATCCACAATTGAAAACCCTATGAATAGCAGAGAAGCAGTGACATAGTGCCAGGCATGGCACAGTGTCAGGGAGTGTTTTGTTCTGTTGTACATAGGGTCGCCATGAGTTGGACATGACTGGACAGCACCTAACAACAAGAACAACAACCAGATAGGAACTGTAGTGATGTCTCATGTATCATGGCATTTCAAATGTGAAGTATACAAATTAAGCCGTGTAAAGATACGTGATTTATTAATTTCCTTCTTTTATTGAGGCAGGGTCTCACTATGTAGCCTAGGTTGGTCTGGAACTCATGATTCTCCTGCCTCCACCTCCCAAGTGGGATTATAGGCAGGCATCTGTCGAATATGTAATATTCTCAATGAAACACAGAATTTTGATAGGAGAAATAAGAGGGCTCCTGACCAGATGGGGAAGTAAGTATGTCAGATCACAGGTTCTCAGTGAGGGCTGCCTGCCAGGGGACATCTGGCAGTGTCTGAACACGTTTTTGGTTGTTGAAGTTTGGGCATGCCCCTGGCATCTCATAGGTGGAGACCAGGGATACTGCTCAGCCCCTACAGTAGACAGGACAGCTCCCACCACTGAGAATGATCCAATCCCAAATACACACACACACATGCACGCACGCACGCACGCACGCACGCACACAGACATGCATACCCCACTCGAAACCCAGGAATATCAAATAATATCTTAGCAGAGCAGTGGAAGACAGAGGAACTTAGCATAGTGGATTGTGGAAGAGAGAGTGTCTATAGACAGTGACCACAATGAAAACAGTGTGGCATTGAAGCAAGTGTAGGCCAATGGAACAAAAGAATTCCCAAATTCATGTTAATAAAAAGGTATATATAAGTCATAATGAGGATAACACACCCAATGGGAAAATGTCAGAAATTCTCATGGACCTGATCATCTGGCCATAAGCTAAACATCCCTGGGGGACTCAGAGACGTATCCCAGGCCAGAAGAAGGGCCACCTTCTGTGTCCTCCTCACACGCCACCCCTGCTTTGCTTGGTTCCTGTCTCTCCAAGTTGTGCCTTTCCTACTCCATGTAGGACCTTAAAGAGTGAGGGAAAAAGTAGACAAATTTGTGTTCCCTAAACATGACCCATGCTTTGAGCCTGGACCTTATGAAAGTTGCAGAGATTATAACCAGAGAGCCTGGGTTGAAATCTAGGCAGAACCTCGAACTGCCTATGCAGCTTCATAGTGTCATATAAGCTTTCTGTACCTCATTTCCCCATTGAAGCTTCAAGTGCTGTTATTGGGGGTAAAGGAGAGAGCCTTGGCCAAAGTCACTGTGCCAGCTTCGTTCCCACCTTCTGCACCAGTGTCCCCAGGGCTTGTGCTCCCTGGCCACACTTGTGGCTCTCACAGCCTCTCCTTAGGGACCTGGTTCTGAGGTGTCTTCACTGAGCGCCACGTTCTCTTTGCTCTGGCTACAGATGACGTCCGGTTGTTTGCCTTTGTGCGCTTCACCACGGGGGATGCCATGAGCAAGAGGTCCAAGTTTGCTCTCATCACGTGGATTGGCGAGAACGTCAGTGGGCTGCAGCGCGCCAAAACTGGAACAGACAAGACGCTGGTGAAGGAGGTGGTACAGGTGATGAATTCTCCTGTGTTCCTTCAGGGGTTGGGAGGTCGCATCACAGAGGGTTGCACAGAGGGTGGGTTGTACTCTGGTCTCTGACTCAGCTGTAACTTGGTCTCTGGACCAAGAGGACCATTGGTGAAATGTGACTGTGCCAGCAAGGCAGGAACTGTATCTGCAATCTTGGCCATCATTTGTGGCAGCTGGCCATCTACCTTAGTGGGTGGCCGACAATCACAGACAACAAAATGGCAGCCACTGCCTGGTTAGATCACAGACCAGTCCCAATGGTGGCCATGAGGATCCTATGACGAGTACATGCGCGCCCTCTGTACAGGGCAGGGCCCACAGGAGCGCTTACTCAATCTGGCAAATGTACACTTGTTAACCACATGAGGGACGGCAATGGTGTCATCACGGGTTGGTGACTACAGAATGGCAGAAGTGGTATCTGCAGGACACAGACACCTCACTGAGACTGTCCTCAGCTGATTTATTCCCCCGTCCCTTTTGGACTGAAGGAAAGAGGAGAAGGTGGTGTCCCCTTGGCTTGGTGCCTAGTCCCTGACAAGCTCTCCTGTAGAGAACTCTGCCCGAAAGTCTTTTCCATCTTGGCCACATGAGAAAGTTAACACCGTCAGAAGCTCCCAGGGTTTGTTGGTTGAGGTTAAGGTAAACCAAGGGATTAGGTAAACCAGAGCAAGAGCTCCCTCCTTACCAAGGGGTTCTCCGTTTCACAAAAAGGACTTCCCAAATCTGAGAGCCCAGGCATCCCTCGCTCACTCAGTTTGTTTAAACTATTGTTTAAGTGACCCAGAAATCTGATATGACCCAACCCTTTGGCAAACTGTCCATTGCAGGACCAGGGGCTCCACTGCCTCTCCCCTGCTGCACACATTGTTTTAAAGATATAAAGCAGTATAGTTGGCTCAAAATCAATGTTGGTGGTGAGGGTGGGCAATAGCTAAAGACTCTGGTGGTTCTTTTGGAGGTGATGAAAATACTCGGAACTTGACCATCACGGTACTCCCACATATCTGTGCCTGTATGAAAAAACACTCAGTTGTGAAAAGTGAAAACAAACAAAAAGCAGACTATGTGTAACGTGTTACCATTGGTTGTACCCCAGGTCAGAAAACCGGCAAGAGCTGAATGACGCCTTGTTGTTTTTAAGTGCTGTCCAATCTGACTCATAGTGACCCTGTCTACAACAGACTGAAACACTCACTGACACTGTGCCATGCCCGGCACTATTGTTAGTGCTTCTCCACTATTCATAGGGTTTTCAACAGCAGACTGTTTTGGGAGTGGGTTGCCAGGTCCTTCTCTGTAGGCTGCATACCTGGTGTTCCCAGGCAGTCTCTCATCCCAAGGACTAACCAGGCCGACCCTGCTTAGTTTGTGAGATTAGGCGGGATTTGATGCCAGAGTGCTACGGCTGCAGAGGCCCAAAGTTTAGTTCATTGTAATTTACCAGTGTCGCCTTCTTCCTTGTGACACATGGGCCTTAGGGACATACAGTGTCAGCAGTTGGAGAGATTGTGTGTCTGTGTGTGTGTTAGGGGGTGGGGGAATATGATAACTCCCTGGAGTATCTCTTGCAACCTTTCTGTACATCTATGCTCTTCCAAAATAAAACTTTTATTAAGAAAAATAATTGCCAGGTGCCGTGGTGCACACCTGTAATCCCAGCAACTCGGGAAGCTGAAGCAGGAAGATCGCATGCTTGAAGCCAGAGATAGCCTGTGCAATTTAGTAAGGCCCTGTCTCAAGATAAAATATAAAAAAGATGGACTGGGGTGCAGCCCAGTGGTAGAGCACTTGCAAAGTGTGCATGAGTCCCTGGGTTCAACCCCTAAGTAACACACACACACACACACACACACACACACACACACACACACACAGACAGAGTGTAATCAGTTCCTGTCCTCCCAATCACAAGGCATGTTTTGGTTTCCATGCCAGCTCCTCTGGCCTTGTGAACCTGCTGTCTTTCTGCATTGCTGCAACCACAATTTACGGGTCACTCTTGTTGTTGTTGTTAGGTGCTGTCAAGTTGGGTCCAACTCATAGCAACCCTTATATGATTTTTGATTACTGTTTGGGGATTGCCTCAGGAGTGGATTGCCATGTCCTTCTCCTGTTTTTGCCATGCTGAAGATTGAACCTGGGTCCTGAGAGTGCAGACCAGCACTCTACCGACTAAGCTGAACCCCAGCTCTAGTCAGCAGTTATTTTTTAGGTTAATGTAATCTCATCCATTATATGTCTATGTCGTCTTTGTAATTAATGCTTTTCTGGTGGCAGAGAATGGTAGCAGAGTGTCCCATTTCACTGAAGTACTGCAGTGTGCTAAATGTTCCGCAGCTCTTGGCCTCTTGAGTTGCTTCTAATTTTAATTTTTGTAAACATTGTTCTGACTGGTGTTTTAGTACACACAGCTTCGTTCTCCTGTTGGATGATTTCTTTACAGTACATTCTCAATAGGGGCTTCTGGGGTTTTCAGGCATGATAATCATTTTTAAAGTTACCAGTTATCAGATTGCTTTTTCAAAGGGTTGTTAGCACTCTGCCTGGGACCGAGTATGTTGTTGTTGGTAGGTGCCATTGAGTCAGGTCTGACTCATAGCAACCCTATGTACAACAGAACCAAACACTCCCCGATTCTGTGCCAGGCACACGATCTTTTTTTATGTTTTAGCCCATTGTTGCAGACACTGTGTCAATCCATCTGGTGGAGGGTTTTCCTTTTTTTCATTGACCTGCCCTCTTCCAAAAATGATGTCCCTCTCCAGAGATTGGTCCCTCCTGACTATATGTCCAAAATATGTCAGATACAGTCTGGCCATCCTAGCTTCCAAGGAGCACTCTGGTTGCACTTCTTCTAGGACAGATCTGTTGGTTCTTTTGACTGTCCATGGTATATTCAATATATATCTCCAGCACTATAATTCAAAAGCATCAATTCTTCTCCTGTTTCCTTTATTCACTGTCCAGCTTTCTCAACCATGTGATGCAATTGAAAATACCATGGCATGAATCAGGCGCACCTTCGTCTTCAATGTGACATCTTTATTTTTCAACACGTTAAAGAGGTCTTTTGCAATAGTTCCCAATGCAATGCGTCTTTGATTTCTTTCTTTCTTTCTTTCTTTTTTTTTTTTTTTTTGTGGTACTGGGGGTTGAACCCAGGGCCTTACGCTTGCATGCTCTGCAAGTGCTGTACCACTGAGCTGCACCCCCAGCCCATTTTTTGACTTTTTGATACAGGGTCTCCCTAAGTTACCCAGACTGCCTCTGGTGTCAAACTTGCAATCCTCCTGCCTCCTCCTCCCCAGCCACTGGGATTACAGGCATGTACCACTGCACCCGTGAGTCTTTTGATTTCTTGATTGCTGTGTCCGTGGGTGTTGATTGTAGAACCAAGTAAAGTGGACTGAGTATATGCTCAGTAAGTGCCACCGATTCTATGACCTCGCCAGCACCACTGGCTGATGTTGCCGTCTGCACCTGCCAGGCACTGGGATCTTGGCTTTGCACGGCTGTATTTCACTAGGCCAGGTAGAGTTTAATGCTTAACTAGCTTCTGGGGTTTCCTGTTGTTACATGCTGTTGAGTTGGTATCTGACTCATAGCCACCCTACGTACAACAGGTGAAACACTTTTGTCAGTGCTTCTCTGCTATTCATAGGGTTTTTAATGGCTGATTGATTTTTGGGAGTGGGTTGCCGGGTCCTTCTCCCGGGGTCTCCTGAGTGGCAGCAAAATGCAAAGGCATCACTTTACCCAGCCGGAGGTCTCATCGTCTCTCCCCTCCATGCTCAGCCCCTATTGGCCCAGAAGCAACAGAGACAGGCAGGGAAGGCGCTTGCCTGCCTTTCCAATCTTGCACTTCTGTTTTTGTTTTATTTTAAAAACTGATAAAATAGAATAACACAGCTGAACTGTTTTAAAATTCTCTGTTCAGTTACACTAAGCAAATTCACAGTGTTGCGGAGCCATCACCACTATCTAGTTCCAGAACTTTCCCACCATACCCAAAGGAAACCTGGGACCCGTGAAGCGGTCTGGAGAGCTTCTTCCAAATCTAGAGCGGAGTGCAGTTTTGTTAAGTGGGCCAGTGACTGGGCGTGATTTGAGGAAATTGATTCTCTGGGGACAGCCTTGAGGTGGGAGTACTAGTTATAATTCATTTATTTGCAAGCTCAAATATGTTAAAGCAAAGGGGAATTGCCTGGCCCTTGGAACTGGGATCCACAGGGAGGTCCAGGGTTTGGTACGGCTGGATCCAGGGCTCAAGCAGGATTTTCATTGCTTCTCTGAGTTCTGTTTCCCTCTGGCTTTAGCCAGGTGGCCCCTGCCCAGCAGGAGAATCAGTCCTGGCTGTGGTCCTTCTAGGTCAGGATCCTGGAGGGAGAGGCCCCTCCCTCAGTGCTGGGCGGTCCTGTAAGAGGAGCCCGGTTGGTCCCGCTTGGGTGATAACCATAGCCATTGGGGCAGGGAGGTGGGCTTTCATGATTGGCAGCTCCCGTGTGATCCCAGTTCACAGGGATGTGGGTGGTGAGGAAGCACAGGTGACCCAGTAGGTGAGGACCTATATGCTGTCCTGAACTACAGGTGCAGGAGCACAATCTGAACCTACATTTGCATTTTTCTGCTTCACTTAAAAATGTTAATTATCAGCCAGGTGTGGGTGGTGCCAGCCTCTAATCCCAGCCACTCTAGAGGCAGAGACAGGATCTTGAGTCCGACACAGAGAAAGCCTGGGTAACTTAATGGAGCCCTGTGTCAAGAGAAAAAAAAATTTAAAGGGGGTCTTTGGGGTGCAGCTCCCTAGTAGAGCACTTGCAAAGTATTCGAAAGGCCTTAAGTTCAACCCCTCAGTACCACAAAACAAAACAAAAGTTAATTATCTGAAGTTGGGCGTGTTGGCCGCTTTGGAGACTGAGGCAGGAGGATTGCATGTTCAAGGCCAGCGTGGGCGACATAACAAGACCCCATCTTAAAAAAATATTAATGATCTGATCTTCACTTATAAATGTAATGGTTTGGGCTAGGGCAAGTGCCTTTCATGTGGTAGTGAAGTGATACCCCGTAGCCTTGCATGTTGTGTGAAGCACAGGGAATGTATGTCGAGGCCCTGGAATTAGAGGGGTGGGTTTTGATGCCACCATATGCCTGACTGTAGCAAGCCTCCTCCCTCCCTGGGTCTCAGTTTTCCCATCTGTAAAATGAGTTGGATGAGGTGAAGTGCTATACTGTATTCTATTCTGACATATTCTGAAGTTGTAAAGTGGAGTCTGTGGTTTAGCTCAGTTGGTAGAGTGCTACTCTGTACTCTCTAAGGCCCTGAGTTCAATCGCCAACACCACATAAACGGGAGGAGGACCTGGCAGCCCCCTCCCGAAACAATCCTGAAATAATATGCTATTGAAAACCCTCCGACTAGCAGAGAAGCACTGACAAGAGTGCCGGGCATGGTCCAGTTTTGGGGAGTGTTTTGTTCTGTTGTACATAGGGTTGCTATGAGTCACACTCGACTCCACGGCACCTAACAACAACAATTTGTTTATGAAGCCATTTCCTTTTAAAGGAGCCTTATCTAAGCTGGACACTGTGGCACACGCCTGTAATCCCAGCCGCTCAGGAGGCTGAGGCAGGAGGATCACAAATTCAAGGCCACAGGGAGCCTGTGTAACTTAGCGAGACCCTGTTTCAAAATAAAAAGTCGGCTGGGGGTGCTGCCCAGTTGTAGAGCACTTATAAAGTATGTGCAATGCCCCACTTGTTGAACCTCTAAATACTGGAAAAATAAACATAGAATGAAAAAGTCTTCTCTGACCTGGACATAGAGGCAGCGCCGGGCAGGGGTCTACAGTGTAGAATTTCAAGCCAGATGGTGTGCGTTCACATTTCAGCTCCGTCACTTACTGTGTAGCCTTGGGCATATTGCTAACCCTCTCTGGGACTGAGTCGCCTGAGGTCTAAAGCAGGGGTGCTGTAGTATCTCCTCCAAGGGACACTGTGGGGATTAGATGAGAAGAGGGAGGGAAGGCCTTGCGGGTGGTGTCTGGTGGTCGTCAGGGAGTTGGAGCTGCCATTTCTGGTTTTCCCTGTCAGGCACAGGCCGGGGCAAAGTGTTTCCCACTGTGCATCCTTTCCTCAGGATGGAAGGTGCACGTGTTGAGCCACACTGGGTGTCAGTCTTGTTGCATAGCCTCTGTGTCTTGCCAATGGCTTGGACCAAAGTCACAGCCAGCATCAATCCTGGAAGGGCCTGGCTTTGCCTGGTCCACCAGTGCTGACTTTAGACCCTTCACACTCCAGCCTGCCACATGAGTGCATTGGTCTGTGGGGAAACTAAGGCCCAGAGCCGTGATAGAGCTTGCCCCAAGCCCATGGCCAAAAAGCAGCAGAGCTGGGGCTGGAGCCAGAGGAACTGGGAGTCACTGGTGTCTCTGGTCTGTGTGCAGAACCAGCTAGAAGCTGTGCTGGGTCCAAGGCTGGGGAAACCAGACAAAACCAGACAAATGCCCGGCCACAGAGGCCACGGGAGGCAGAGCTGGGTGACTCAGGCAGCTGCCTGGAGTGCGGGGAATGTGCTGAGCAGACGGCCCAGCGTGCACGGCTGCTTGCCCCGCACACTGTGTGCGCCTTACAGAAGCGCCGGCTGGTGCCCGGAACAAACACCCGTCCTATTGTTCTGGGCCTCTGCAGGCTTGTGGGGACAATGCAGTGCCCGTGGTGGACACTGCCCGGGGCCAGAGCCAGGCTTGGCCACTGAGAATCGTGCCTGGCTTGCAAAACGGTCTAATTCACAGACTCCTTTTTTTAATTGACTGATTGATCAATTTGTAGTGTTGGGGATCAAACCCAGGGCCTTATGCATCCTGGGGCCCCCATTGATTTATGTTTAAACCTAAGGTGAATGTTCACAAGCCAGGTATCTGGAGGGTACGTGTCCACGTTGAGCATGGGGGAAGGTGGGGCAGAGGGGACATGGAGGCAGGAAGGATTCAGGGAGGGTCTGGAGGGGTCCTGTTCTGCTGCTTCTACACCCAGGGCAGAATCCACTCAAATGCCAGTACCATCCCAGGTGGCTGTGCCAAGCCTTGTCCTCAGAGGCCTCTTCTGTGTACTTGTATGATATTCTTGAGCTTCTGCTATGTCTGACACTCTTTTAAGGACTTAAAATCCCAGGCCAGCTCTGTCACTTCCCCATTTGGCAGTGAGGAGCCTTGGGCTGACGTAGTTGAGTAAGGAGCTCCTAGCCCCAGCACTGGGCCATGGCAGGGCTTTTCCCAGAACCCAGATGCTCCAGCTCAGACCCAGGGCAGCCCCCTCAGAGCACTGCATATTCTCCAGCATCCTCCAGCACCAAGAAAACCGTTCTGAGATGGCAGTGTGTCTCAGAGACTCTACTTGTGTAGATTCATGTTGCATACAGCACATTAAAGGCTCTGAGAAGTTCTGTAGACCTTTTACATTTATTTGTTTGTTTATTTATTTACTTGACGGAGTCCCACTAGGTAGCTCAGGCTGGCCTCCAGCTCATGATCCTCCTGCCTCAGCCTCCCAAGTGCTGAGATTGCAGACATGTACCACTATACACAGCCATGCCAGGACATGCTCAGTAACTGTTCTTTGGGCTGAATTATACTGGAAGTGGGAGCCAGTTCCACTTAGGGGTCCCATGGCCTGGGACTTTGTTTCTGGAAAAGTAGAGGTGAGAGTTGGTGTGGTGCCAGGGGAACCTGCCCATCTGAGGAATGAGGTTGGCCACCTGCTGCTCCAAAGCACTGGTCCCTGCTGGCCCCCTGGGAGCTCAGCTTTGTGTTTTTGCCTGGAGTGTTTCTGTGCCTGCAGCCTGGGTGGGCCCTGCATGCTTAGCACCAGACATTGCTTGGGCTCAGGTCGGGTATTTTAGCCGACCTGTGAATGGGGTCCTGGGCATTGAGGTCTGGATAGGTACTCGAATCAACCCCAGTGTACAAGTGGGGAAACTGAGGCCTGAGGCGGCTGAGTCCTGGAGCAAGATGAATATTGAGGCAGAAGTCAGATGGTGGGCATTGGAGACTGCTTTGGGGGTGGGGTGCAGGGAGCCAGAGAGTGAGTGAGGGGCTGGCCTTTGCTCCTGGAGGCAGACACCCCACGCCCTGGGGTTGGGCCCAGCGTGTAAATGAAACTGCTTTAACAAGCAAACCATTCTGCCCAGTGGGCTGTGCCAGGCTGCCTGTCACCAAACTCCAGACCATGTCCCGGCCTCCTGGTCACTCAGCAGCAGCACAGTCCTCACCCTGAGGTGGCAGTGCCTGACGCAGTCCAGTGGGTACACCTGCACTGCCGTAAGATGCTGGAGGACCCGCTGTGAACCTCCAGAGCCCTGGACACACGAGATGCAGTTCCCTGCGGCCATGGCCCAAGGCTCACCCTGTGTGTGTCATCCTGTCACTGTGTAGGGCTTTTCCTCCCTCCTTCTCTTCCCCTTCCTCGTAGGCTCCTGGCCTCTCTGGTTGTTATTTGCTCTTGCACATTGTGCCGAGTGTCAGGCTCTGTCTTCCTCCTGCGGAGGTTTTCTCCCAGGACACTGGGTTTTAAAAAGCTCAGATAATGACGCAGCGAATGGCCGAATGACTGTCAGCCACAGCCCCCCAGGTCTCTGTGCATTGCTGCGGGGGCCCCTGCCACAGCTGTCAGGGCTTCTGTGCAGGTTTTGTCGCTGCCTCAGAGAGGCAGCTCACAGCCTTCGCCTCGCTCTGCGCAGGTCCCAGTTTAGTTTCAATGATCTCCACGGCCTGACGCTGTTTTGTGGGTGAGCGTAGCACAGCATGTGCGGGTCTGTGATACCTTTCTGGGTGTGTGTGTGTGAGCGTGTGTGTTCCTTCTGCTAGACCTCAGCCTGGAGTGTGACCTGAGACCTGGGGCTGGCCCTGTCACTTTCCTGAGCCTCAGTTTCCTCATCTGAATAATGTGACATCAATCTGACATGTGGAACTGTGAAAATGAAATAAGATGCTACAGACCGTAAGAGCCTACTTTGCAATGAGATACTGTTTATTTATTTGAATTTTGTTAAAGTACAGACACAGTCTGGTATTTACTGATAGTGAACATCATTGAGGATATGTAGTGCTAGTTTTAAAAAATTCTATTGAATTGTTTCTTTGGGAAAAATTCCCAAACATAGGTGTACCTGGGGAACAAGAAATACTAGGCAAAGTTTCAGCTGGGCAGGTGACGACTGTGGGTGTGGTGGGGGGTTTAGCTCAGTTGGTAAAGTGTTTGCTTAGCATGCACTGAGGCCCTGGATTTGATCCCCAGCACCCCAAAAATAAAATTAAATAGCCAGGCGTGGTGGTGCACGCCTATAATCCCAGCGACTCGGGAGGCAGAGGCAGGAGGATTGCAAGTTCAAGACCAGAGGCAGTTTGCGTAATTTAGTGAGATCCTGTCTCAAAAAAGTGAAAAAGGTGGGGGGCATTGGGGGTGCAGCTCAGTGGTACAGCATTTGCAAAGCATGCAGGTGCAAGGCCCTGGGTTCAACCCCTAGTACTGCAATCAATCAATCAATCAATAAATGAAAGTGAAGAGCAAACCTGGGCTTAATCACTTCCTTGTCAGCTGACCAACAACAGGCAGGGGCTCTTTGGAGCTCTGGGTTAAGATAGATTCCCAGGGTAAGTCTGAGCCTATGGGAAGAGTGCCACATTTGATCTGTGACACCTGCCAGGGACCCAGGAGGAGAGAGTAGACTATGTCTCCTGTGTTTTTGCTATCCCCGAACTAGATGAAGCAGCAAGCAGAGGTCAGGCCAGGGGGAGCTGGGGCTTCTGTGAACGTCTGAGGTTGGGGAAGTAGAGGAGCAGATTCCAGGAGGGGCTCAGGTGCTAAGAGGCGTGGCCCTGCTGGGCTCTGGGACCCAGGCACGTGATTGACGCCCCCCCCCTTGGGTCTGGGCTCACACTGACTCACATCCTGCCTGCCTGCTGTTCATCTTTGTTAGGTGATCACCCTGTGCCCACCTGCAATGTGCCCGTGGACCTGTGCCTCGCCCTTGGTTCTCCCGCTAGTGAAACAGTTGCGTCACCTCTGAGCCATAAGGGGCTGTAGGCGTCTTTGCCTCTGAATGTGTCTGGTGCTCTCTGATCTGCTTGTTTCCCCTTTTGTGATGACTCATGCCTGTTTTAGGAACCTGCTCTTTTTGAGTAAATTATACCTTGCTGGCTGGGTTTTAACAACCTGGTCTTTGAAGCTCTTCAGAGGAGGTGTGGGGGGCAGCTTCTTTGCTGTGCTTTTCCTTTGGGCTCACGTCCTGGAAGGTTGCCCTTTCTCCTGGCCTGTGGGTGGTCGGGCCGAATTGCTTTTCTTCGGCCCTCCAGGGTCTGTGGCTTACAACTCATTTCCGCTCACTTGGGGACAGGGCACATTGTTGCAGCCAGCCTGAGTGTTGAATACCCGCTGCTCCATCTCATGCCTGTGGGAGGGGATTCCATCTCCTGCGGTTGCAGCATTGCCCAGGTTTGGGATAGGCCAGGAGCTGGAGCCCAGCGTTCGTCTTGAGACCTGTATTCTGATACCACGGTTGATTGTTCCATCCCACTTCTCCCCACAATCCCTTGGATTCCCGTGTCCCTGGTGGAACTTTGTTCCTTGTCCATGTGCTCTGGAAGCTTAGATGTGGGACCTCTGGGTGTCCAGTGGGAAAGGCCTGGGAGACTCTTGTCCAGCTCTCTTCTTTCATGGAGTTGCAAAGCAGGCCCAGAGCCGTTGAGGCCTTCCTTCTGGGCGTTTCTGAGCCCCTGCTTCTCGCCTGCGCTGGGGCCCTCAGAGAGACCCACAGCACAGAGGTTTGAAGTCCTAGCGTGGAGGAGCGCTTCCGGCATACAGGAAGCATTCAGCAAACATGGGTTTAGGGGAGGAGTGAATGGCATCAGCTTGTGTGATCTTTGGGCACAGTGAGGGCCACTCTCCTCTCTGGCCTACTTTATAAACACGTGCATTCCTGGCATCGTAAATTCAGCTGCCGAAGACTCCCCACTCATTGTTCTTCCCAGTGTTTCCCCTGTGCCCACGTTGTCCCCACTGGTTAGGGACACCCCAAATGTTTAAGGAGTCTCAACGTATCTACACCACAGGCTTCCTCCTCTTCTCCCATGGCTGACCCTAGCCCAGCTGTGCACTTTGCAGCTGGATTTTCCACTTTCTCTCTGCAAGGGTAGAAGGACCTACCACCTGGGTTGCCCAGAGTAATTCCTGGGGCTTCACTTCATTAACAAACGGGTACTAGGGATGGAGGGAAGCGGAGGTGCCTGTGCTCTCTGAGAAGTTCAGGGAATTTATTTATCTCAAGCTCCCCTGCAGTTGAGAACGAAGTGAGGCCATGTCTAGAATATTGATCATTTAGAATATCGATCCTTTAGAATATCAGTTGTTTAGATACCACCTAATGAGCATTCAGCCTGACCCTGTGCCATGCGCACCTAGCAAGTGTCCATGCCCTTTCTCACTCCTAAGGTCCTCACAACAGACCCAGGACATAGGTGCTATTACTGTCCCCATTTGCAGATGAGGAAACTGAGGCTCAGAGAGGTTGAGTTCCTGGGGAGGGCTAGGCTGCTGGGGATGCACAGGGCCATCTGTGGTGGAACTTACTCCCAGCACATTTTAGCATAATGCTGGAACTTAAACCAGGGAGTTGGGAGCCCTTTAAAAATGATGCCAGGTGTGGTGGCCACATCTATAATTCCAGTGCTTGGAAAGCTGAGGCAGGAGGATCCTGAGTTCAAGCCCAACCTGGGCTACATGGAGACCCTGTCTCAAAAGAAGAAATAAAAAAGAATAAGGGATGGTTTAAAAGCAAGGCTAGAGACTTTTTGAGATAGGATCTTGCTGGGTGATGTAAGCTGGCTTCATAGGTACGTCAGTTCTTCGGCCTTAAGGAAAATATGTATGCATTTTTTAAAATAGCCTTGCAGCCAGGCACTGTGATGCATATACCTAACCTCAGTGACTCAGGAAGTAGAGGCAGGAGGATTGCAAATTTGAGGCCAGAGGCAGCCTGTGAAATTTCGAAAGACTCAAGTGTCAAGACTAAAAAGCAACAAGGGGTTTGGGGGTAGAGCTCAGGGGAGGACCACTTGCAAAGTGTGCATGAGGCCCTGGGTTCAGGCCCCTAGTCCCATAAAAAAATGCAAAAAGACCACAAAAACCAAATGCAAATAGGCACCTGAGGAAAGGCACAGGGCCAGAGCTCGTCCTCAGCTTGGTAGTTTCTAGGCCATTCTGATGGAGCTGTAAAGCTGCGTGGCATTGGCCTTACGTGGAGAGGTGTCTTCTCTTGAAAAATCCCACTGTGGCATAAAAGGGAAAGCCTTCAAGTCTAGAAACCATCAGAGAGGGACCGGGGCAGAGTGCTGGACAGAGTGAGGAAGGTCTTTCTTTTTTCTTTCTTTCTTTCTTTTTTTTTTTGTGGTACTGAGGGTTGGACCCAGGGCCTTGCGCTTGCATGCTCTGCAAGTGCTGGACCACTGAGCTGCATCCCCAGCCCATTTTTTTTTTTTTTCACTTTTTGAAACAGGGTCTCGCTAAGTTACACAGACTGCCTCTGGCCTTGAACTTGCGATTCTCCTGCCTCCGCCTCCCGAGCCACTGGGATTACAGGCGTGCGCCACCGTGCCTGGTAGGAAGGTCTTTCTAGAGCTGTAGGTGACAGTGCCTCGACTGGCACCTTGTGCTTTGAACTCTGACAGGTTGCTCGGGCAGCCTGCTGACAGTGGGTGCAGGGGAGAGAGTCTGGAGCAGCTGCTGAGGCAGGACGTGGCAGAGAGGACAGGTCTGGTGCTGGGACCCTGTCCCCAGCCCCACCCCATACTGTGTACCCTGGGGTGAATTGCTTCCCCTCTCTAGCCCTCTGCTGATTATCAAATGTGGAGGTGAATGGCAGGCTTTTTCCTTTCAGCTCCACACCCCCTTTTTTTTATTAACTAAAATATATTTTGTTATTGATGATGATGATGATGATGATTTGCAATCCAGGGCCTCACACCTGCTGGGCAGGCACTCCCACTGAGCCAAACCCTGATCCCTTTTTAAAACTTTTTATGTTTGACTTTGACTTTGAGACAGGGCCTCACTAAGCAGCGCAGGCTGCCTCTGGCCTGAACTCTGCTCCCCCGCCTCTGCCTCCAGGTAGCGGGGATGACAGGCGTGTGCCACCATGCCCGGCTCTAAGTATAGTTTACGAAGCGGCAAATATGTCTTAGGTGTACAGCTTGGTGAGTTTTTGTACATTCTGAATTTCCCCCTAACCACCTGTGAGGCCGCCCTCCTCATGAGGATAGGGACCATTCCTGGCTCTGGGGTTCTGTGATGAGTGGTTTTCGTCCTTTGCTGTTTTTCCTTCTGGCTCCAGCAGACTTTCTAGATGTGCCGCTGCTGAGTGCCGACCACCCTGCTGTGGCTGGACCTGTGAAAACGGGCTGGTGGCTGAGACCCAGGGAGAGGAAGGGAGCCAAAAGGGGCCAGAAGGAGCCCGGAGCTACTTTTTCATGTAGTGGTTACAGGTTGACGTGACAGTATTTTGGATATATTGAGTTTGGATATATTGACTCCTTATGGTCTCCAGGTTGCTCCCAGGTCAGGCTCCATCCCCCTAGCAATGTCTCCTGGTTTCTACCTCTTTTTGCAAAGGTACCCCTAAAATCACTTCCTGGGCCACGTTGGACTCCCTGGCCACGCTGGAAGCCTGACTGCTCTACAGAGCTGCTAGCAGGAGGGAGGCAGAAGGCAGGGGGTCAGTTCAAGTTGGTTTTGAGGTTGGCACTTAAGTGAGATATTCGGTGGACATTGTAGAGTCCATGTTGCAGGTGGGGAGGGTTGTGGGCATCCTGGGCAGTGGAGCCTACGGGCCCTGCCAGGGCTGCCCATGTGGGCCCTGGAAGAGCAGGTGCTGCCCTATAACAGGACGAGGAATGGGCCTGGGGGCCTCTGGCTGTTTGCTATGGGGTGCTCTCACCTGTGTGCCCACACGGCCTCCTAAAGATGAGCCCTGCAAGTGAGGGGACAGGCGGGACCTCGTGGGGGACTTGGGCTGAGATGGGGACATCGTGCTGGGGAGGTGCTGAGCATCATTGCTGAGCACAAAGGGCGCAGAAGGGATGGCCGGAGCATAGGACGGGTGTGGAGAGTGGGCAGGTGCCTGGGGACATAGAGTGGGAGGAAGGTGGGTGGACACAGCTGGAGGATGGAGAGTTCTGGGCTGGGGGTGAAGGCTGTCTCACCAGCCGCCTAGGAGCCCTGCTCCTGGAGCCTCAGTTTCCCCTCTGTGGGTTGAGCAGGGTGAGATGACTTGTAAAGGCTTCTGGCCCTGCAGTCTGCGGCCATGGAGATGGGAGAACCGGGAGGCCACATGTCCCCTAGGCCTTTGCGGACACCTTCTCTGCCTGGACTTCGGAGCAGCATGAGCTGGGGGGGGGGTGCAGGTCCCACCCTCTGGCAGATGTGGTGGGGGCCAATTGCAGCTCCCTCCTCCAGGCTGGCCTCCGTGTGAATCAGAGGTCATCAGTACCACTTGACAACCCGGGCTCATTGTCCTCCCTAGGAGAGAATTCAGGGCCTGGTCTCCCGGACCCCTGAGCATGGCCTTAGCCACGGTAACATCAGGAACACTTGAGGGCTAGGCTTGGCCATTAGGAGATGGAAAAGTTCAGCAAAGAGTGAGCCCCATGTCTGAGGACGCATGAGCTTGCACCTTTCTTTTCTTTGTGACAGTAATGGGGTCCCTGGAGGACTTCTCTCAGGCCTCGGTAGGCAGTGACAATAAAAACAGGTCTTCCACAGGAAGATCATCTTCCATTCTGTCTGCTACTGGGACAGAGAGGAAAGGAGGGGCACTGGTCCAGAAGGGCGTCCAGGGCATGATGGCTGGTCTGTCTGGTAGGGGGCATTTGCCTGGCATGCTTTCAGAGGTCACATGGTTGCTTTCCTACATATATATATACACACACATACATATACATGTGTATGTGTGTGTGTATATATATATATACATATATATACATATATATATACATATACATGTATATGTATTTTTTTGAGACAGAGTCTCCCTGTGTAGCCCAGGCTGGCCTGGAACTCTCTATGTAGATAAGGCTGGCCTTGAACTTGCAGCGAACCTCCTGCCTCAAACTTCCCAGTGCTGGGATTACTGACACGCACCACTACGCCTGGCTTTAATCTTTTGGTTTTAGACATGGCTCTGGTCTCTGGTATGCAGCACAGGCTTGGGGTGGCTTTTGATTTTTCATTTGAAGTGTAACTTTTGTTTTGTTGGTTTGGGTTGGTTTGGTGTTTGTGAGACAGGGTCTCATTGTGTACCCCAGGCCGCTTTGAACTCTCAGTTCTCCTACTTCAGCCTCCTGAGTGCTGGGATTATAGGCGTGGGCCACCTGGCCCGGTTCTCTTTGAGGTGATTTTGGCCGGTTACATTTAATACAATATGTTTTGTTTTGTTTTGTTCCCCCTAGCACTAAAGGTGGAAAAGAGGGCCTTGACCATGCCAGGCAAGTGCTCTACAACTGAGCTGTACCCCTGGCCCCATTTTTATTTTTTATGTTTGTTTTTGAGACAAGGTCTCCCTAAGTTGTAAGAGCTGTCTCTGACCTCGAACTTGTGATCCTCCTGCCTCAGCCTCCCAAGTGCTGGGATTCTAGGCGGTCACCACCGTGCCCAGTTTGTTTGCTATGCCATGTTTTGCTGGATTTTGCCATCCTGTTTGCTTCTACTTTGGTACTGGGGGTTGAACCCAGGGGCCTCGCGCCTGCATGCTCTGCAAGTGCTGGACCACTGAGCTGCACCTCAGCCCATTTTTTTTTTTACTTTTTGAGACAGGGTCTCGCTAAATTACACAGACTGCCTCTGTTCTCAAACTTGCGATCCTCCCGCCTCTGCCTCCCAAACCACTGGGATTACAGGCGTGCGCCACCACGCCCGGCCTTGATTTAGATTTCTTAGACCTACCATACCTGTTTCTTTTTAATCTAAATCTCCTAATAGTTAACCCACACAAACACTAAGCCTTCTTACTTTAGGTTGCTATATATAGCTGTCACAGAGCGGGGACTTTGGACTTCCTTTGGAGGCTTTTTCCCCTGTTGGCTTCCTCTCCCTGGGTGCTGCACGCCCCTCCCCCGCGCTGCTGGGTGTGGAGTTGAGAAATATGTCACTTCTCAATTCTCCTTTCTGACTCGGAGACCCACGGTCTTCTCTCAGTGTGCTGATCGCGTACACAGACACTTAGCTGCAGTCTGGTGGAACAGGGTGGGAACAGTCCAAAGGATGTTGCTTGGGGCTGGGCAAGTCTCTCTCAGCTCAGCCCAGGAGTCTTATCTTTAAAAAATTCACAAGCTAATATACCAAGGGAGGGTCCAAGGAGAAAATGCGCCAGGGAGGCTGTGCCTGGCCCGTCAGCTGCTTGATAGTATTAGCGGCCCGCTCTCCCTTAACGTTCTTAGTGGCTTTGCTCAGCACGTGGTCTCTCTCTGTGCTGTGAAATCTGACCTGGAGGCTCTCCTGCTTTAGTCCTTCGTGGTGGCCCAGTGACTTTTTGGTTCTCTTAATTGAGGTGAGATTCACTTAACATAAAAATTAAGCATTTTAAGACGTACAGCTCTGTGGCATTTGGTACATTCATAGTGTTGCATAGTCACCACCTCCATCCAGTTCCAGAGCATTTTTGTCACCTCCACCCCAGGAGGTGGTGACTCTTAATAGGCCAGCTTTGGACTCAACTAGACCTTCCAGCTGTGTGGCACTGGGCAAGTACTATAGCTTTCAGCCTTCATTTATTCTTCAAGATGGAAAGAATATTGATTGTCTTATGAGATTTTTTTACAAAATTGATAAATAATATTAATCATCTTATGGAATACTTTTAAAAATAGCTTTAATTTACATACCACAGAAAATAATTCATCTTTTTGTACAATTCAGTGATTTTTTAATGAATTTGCAGAATTATGCAGCCTTCACTACATCTAATTTTGGAACATTTCTTCATTTCCTGTTCCCATCCCCAGCCCTGAGTAACCACTAATCTGCCTTCTGTCTCTATAGGTTGCCTTTTTTGGACATTTCATGTAAATGGGATCAAATAATGGGCAGCTTTTTGTGTCTGGCTTCTTCCACCCGGCACTGTTGCTTGTTTGTTGTTGTTGTTTTTGTGCAGTACTGGAGGATTTGAACCCAGGGCCTCCCACACACTTTGCAAGTGCTCTACCCCTGAGCCGTGCCCCCCACCCATTTTTAATTGTTTGTCTTGAGACAGGGACTTGACAAGTTGCGCAGGCTGCCTCTGGCCTCAAACTTGCAATCCCTCTGCCTCCACCTCCTGAGTTGCTGAGATGACAGGCACATGCCACCATGCCTGGCAGCATCTTGTTTTTTACACTCATCTATGTAAGGGTGGGGTGTAGCTCTGTTGGTAGAGTATTGATCTGCACTATCTGAGACCCTGGATTTGATCCCCAGCTCCCCCAAAATGGGAGAAGCACCTGGCAGCCCATTCCTGAAGCAATCCACCATTGAAAACCCTATGAACAGCAGAGAAGCACTGACATAGTGCCCAGAATGGCACATTGTCAGGGAGGGTTTCATTCTGTTTTACATTGGGTTGCTACGAGTCAGACCTGACCTGACAGCACCTAACAACAACTATGTAGTGAGTGTCAGAACCTCATTCCTTTTTATGGCTGAATAATACTTCAGCATATGGATAGACTGTGTTGTGTTTATCTACTCATCTGCTGATGAATATTTGGGTCTCTTCCCCTTTTTTGCTGTTACGAATTGGGCTGCTGTGAACATATGTGTGCAGGTGTTTGTGTGGCTGTATACTTTCCTTCTCTTGGGCTGATTTCTAGGAATGCAACTGCCGGGTTTTGAGAATTACGTGGGTCCTGTGGCCTCCTCTCAGTACCCCTGCACAATGTCTGGGACACAGTGCTTAACAATGGTGGCCACAGACTGGGGGTGTAGCTCAGTGGTAGAGCACCTGCTTGTCAAGACCAAGGCCCTGCGTTTGATCCCTAGCACTGGTGCAAAAAAGGAAACAGCTGGCCACTGTTTGCATTATTCCGTACAGACTTTTTTTTTTTTTTTGTGGGTCATTTTCTAACCTTTAGATTTATTTGTATGTATGGTAGCTTTCTCTGCATTCCTCTGCTATCCTCCTGAAATTTCCTTTGTTTCTTGGCGTATATAACTACACATAAAATAACTGTTTTCATGGCTCAGGGATCTATGACACGACAGACCACCTGCTTCAGCCATTCATTCCAGGAATGTTTACCGAGTGCCTTGTGTGTGTGCCAGGCCTGTTGGTTATGTAGAGGGAACCTTGAACTCCCACAGGTGGCAGTGACTGCATCCACTTTCCTCCCCTGCCTAACCCCATCACCTGGTGTGATGTTTGTGGAATGAATTGGGAGAATGAATGCAGATAAGGACCCTCCCGCTGGTAACTGAGTATGGCTGAAAGCCCAGAACACCCCCAGGCCAAACGTTCAGTCCCTGTGTCCTTATGACTAGTGGCTGAAGCCAGCTTGGGAGAGCCGGTCATGCCCTTCTCTTCCCAACCCCATGTGCAGCGACATCATGTTACAGCTTGAAATCAACTTGTAAGAATATTTACACCACAGAAGTGGGCAATATCTATAAGCGAGAGCTTTCCTCTTTCTTCTTTCTCTTCTTTTTTCTTCTTGTCTCTTCTTTTCTTTTTTCCTTCCCTTCCCTTTCCTTCTCTTTCCTTTCCTTTCCTTTCCTTTCCTTTTTCCTTTCCTCCAGTACTGGGGCATTGAACCTAGGGCCCTACACATATAAAGCAAGTGCTGTACTACTGAGCTGCAGCCCCAGCTCCTTTTTTATTTTGAGACAGGGTCTTACTAAATTGTGCAGGCTGCTGCTGGCCTTCAACTTGCTATCCTCCTGCTTCAGCCTCCCAAGTCACTGGGATTACAATTTTCAGAGAAGGAAGTTGAGTCACAGTTGAAAGGCATTTGCCCAAGTTACCATCAACAGAAAGTGACAGAGCCAGAAGCCACACCCAGGTCTGACCCTGGTCTGTCTCCCTGTCCTGGGAGGGCCCAGTCCCCCAACTTACCCACCCTCTGTCTCTGATCAAATTGTTTTCTGGCAAACAGCTCTCCTGCCACACTTTCACTTTGATCCTTGGTGAATGTTTTGGGTGCCAAGACTCCCTGCGGTGTTGCCTAAGCAACACTGGATCTGTCCCTTCCTAACGGGAACTCTGCGTTTTTATTTGTTCTTGTAGAATTTCGCTAAGGAGTTTGTGATCAGTGATCGAAAGGAGCTGGAAGAAGATTTCATCAAGAGCGAGCTGAAGAAGGCGGGTGGAGCCAATTACGATGCCCAGACAGAGTAGCCCCAGCCCTGCCGCCCCTCCAAAGCCATCTGCCTGCTCCAAGAGGAGGGGACCGCGGCCTTGCTACCAGCCCACCAGCCCACCAGGGAGAGGAGATTGATGGATGAGAGGCAACAGCTGCACCTATGTCTGCAACCCAAGCCCTTTCCTGGCCTCCCTCCTGACCCCACTGTGTCCTGTCTGCAAAGCTCATGAGACATCTCGCTCTGATCTTTTTCTTTTTTCCTCCCTTTTTCAATCTAAAAAAAAAATCACTTTCATGCCAAGGTCATGCATGCCATCAGATCTGAGGTGCCTCCGTGGGTGGCCCCTTTCCCCGGTTTTTCTCTTGTACTTGCTATGTCCTCCCTGGTCTGAGCCCCCACCACTTCAGGTTGCTGCTGGGGCCAGGCCTGGTACCAGCCTGGTTCTCCTGGGCCGCCTCCCGCTTGCCACTAAGCAGCCTGCTGAGCCAGGAGCTGGCTGCAGCCCTCATGAGCGCTGCCTTCACCCTCATCGGTCACGCCTTTTCTCCCTGAATTTGCTCCAGGGCCCACACCCCGCCTGAGCCCCCCATCCAGCAGAGACTAACTTGCTCGGCAGGGAGAAGTACAGGTCTGGCTCGGACCGATAAGAAGTGATCGAATTTGCCTTAAATCTTGTCCAATGGTGGCTTTGCCACGTGGCATAAAACTACACTTTTGACGGAAATCCGTTCCTGGCACTGAAAAAGGTTTGATGCCAGGTGTGGCAGGAGGCGTATTTCAGGGTTAACCTCAGGGGCTCCCAAAGTGATGAGGACAGTGGGGAGATGGGGAACTGAATAGAAACGTCCTGTGCAAATATTAAGGCTCACGTGGGCCAGAGGGCCTGCCCCACCGCCCTCATGATGACCAGAAAGCGTGTGGCTTGAATCCCCGGTCTGCACCACAAATGCGAAAGGATTGCTTTGTTCTGTGTTTCAAAGAAAGATGAGATTGGCTTGGTTCTTCATGAGCACATTTTATATTGTTCTTTCTCCTTTTTTCCTTGCTCCTTTTATTTTGGGGATGAAAACTGTACTGTACTGGGGTTGTGAAGACCATCTGGCACTCAAACAGTTTACAGAAATAAATGTGCTGTGTTTTTCAAAAAAAAAAAAAAAGGTGGATTTTCTGATTTGTCTTAGGGAATTTCTTTACTGTAAGAAGAACAACCATGTTTGGGAGTTTATTTTTAACTCTTAACAATCATGAGAAGTAGATGCTGTGTTTGTCCTCACTTTATGGAGAGAGACTCAGAGAGGCCAGTTCCTCCAAGTTCACGGGGTAGAAAGTGGCAGAGCTGTGATTTCTTTTATCTTTTCCACCTTCTTTTTTCTTTTCTTTCTTTCTTTGTTTCTTTGTTTCTTCCATTTTTTTTTTTTCTTTTTTTGATGTAGGGTCTCACCACGTGTCCCAGGCTTTCCTTTAACTCAGTTTGTAGCCCAGGCTGGCCTCAAATGCAAAGTGATCCTTCTGCCTCAGCCTCCCGAGCGCTGCAATCACAGAGGTGCCCACCATGGAGCTGGGATCTCCTAGTACCCGTGCTGTATCTTGGGAAGAGGGTGGGAGGCCCTGGATCTGACATGGTGACCATAGGGCAGGTTGTGAAAATCCTTGAGCAGCCAGTGCCCTTTGACTTTTCAGGAAGAGCCAAGAGGAAGCACGTTCCTCGCCTGTGACATCCTATGCACTGTCCTGGAGCTGAGAATCTCCATTTCCAGCACATGTCCCTGTGGGACAAAGAATCAGGACAGGGGACTTTCAAACATAGCTGAGCTTGGAGGAGCGGAGTATGGGGTAGGGAGGGTGTGAGGAGAGGGCAGACCCCAAATCGGAACAGCAAGGACTCCTACAAGATCCCCCGCTAGCATGGGGGCATAGGTGGCCCCAGCCATGTCTTGAGTTCTAATGCTTGCTCACCTGGTCGTAGCTGGGTGGCTGTAGGCAGGCCAACCTCTCTGGGCCTTGGCTTTTTCCTCTACAAAATGGGCAGCAGAGTTTAAGGAGCAGGGACGATTTGGGCATAAGAAGGTACCTGGTTCAAATGGAGAGGCAGAGTTCTTATTATTTCCCCTGCCCTAGTTTTGTGAGCTTGGGGAGCTTGATTTTTCTATACCTAGAACGGAGGGCACTGAAAACTATGAACAGCAGAGAAGCACTGACAATAGTGTTTCGCCTGTTGTATGCAGGGTCGCTGAGTCGGATGCCCACTCAACAGCACCTAACAACAACAACAGAATAGAGGGTGCTAACTTAGGTCTCTTACTTCCCAGCACATTGGCTTTTACTGGGGAGCACAGAGCGTGGGCTCAGTGGTCTCAGTGGTCATGCACTTAGCTCCTCTGCTGGGCCCTCCTCTAGGCTTGTGGCCCATCCCACCCCCAACCCCCAAATAATCAGGATGTGGATTAGAAAGTGAGGGGCCCTCAGACCTGTGCCTTGGCCTGTGGCCTCACCTGGGCCATGAGCTAGGATAGTGGAGAGCTTGCCAACTGCAGAGCCTCCCTTCTAGACCATGGCAACCAGAGGCCAGGACTCAGGCCAGTGTCGCCCTCTGCCACCTTCTCTATCCACAGGGCTGCAGAAAGCGCTCGGTTGAGGGGAGGCTGGAAGGCAGGCCCAGGTCTGTCTGCTGGTTTCTCCTCTGGGTGGAATCTGGAAGGGTGAGTGCACACAGAGGTTTCAGGAACATCTGCTAGGTGCCAGGTGGTGCCAACGGTTAAGGATCCAGGAATGAACAAAACCAGACACAGTCTCTGCCCTTGGGGACGCCAAGTCCAGGGCCAGCCTGTCCTGCCTTTTGGTTCAGTTGGAGAAGTCCTCCTTGGGAAAAGCCCAGTCCTCTGAGAGATCACAAAGGGTGTCCAGGAGGGCTTCCCGGGGAGGAGGCCCCTGAGCTGAGGACTGCAGGGGAGGGGCAGCCTGCATCTGAAGCCAGGGAAAATCACAGTGTGGGCCTTGTTTGACAGGACCAGGAGGTCTGCAGAGGCAGGAGACCCCTGTCCTTCCTCGTCCCCTGTACCTAGCACTGTGCCTTGCAGGTGTCTGCTTCCACTGAGTTCTGCCTTCTCCTGCCCCCCAGAGTGAGCGACCCAAGTGTCCAGGCCGATGCTGCGTGGCCCCTTCTGCCCTGGTCTCTGTGGTGGCTTGACCCCATTTCTACCACACCCAACCAGGGCAGTGGCCAATAGCCCCTGGATTGTAGGGGAGGAGATGCCCCACCTGTCAGTGGCGTTTTGAAAAGCTGCTCTCTTTACTGTGACCAGGTGGCAGGCCCTCAATGCTGTCCCTTCCCTTCGCTCCAGGCTTTCCTTTAAAGAGGACAGGCCAGACCGGCAGTGGAGGAGCTCTGCTCCAAGAGGAGCTGATTGATCTCTGGGGGATGCCCCGTGGGGCAGTGACACTCAGCTCAGGCTCTATGGGGTTGGAGGGGCTATGGTCCCTGGTGGGGAAAGGGCTCCTGCTGCCCAGCCTGAGGGTGGGGTGTCCTCATGGCCTCCCTGATCCCCATCAGTAGTGGAAGAGAGAAAAATAAGAAGCTAAAAAGGTCAGGCCTGTAGCCATAGCCCTGTGGCATCGGATCCCGTCAGATCTCAGAAGCTAAGCAGGGTCAGGCCTGGTTAGTACCTGGATGGGAGACCGCCTGGGAACACCAGAAGCTGTAGGCTTGGAAGAAGGACCAGGCAACCCCCTCCCAAAAATCAATCTGCCATTGAAAACCCTATGAACAGCAGAGAAGCACTGACAATAGTGTTTCCCCTGTTGTACAGAGGGTCGCTATGAGTCGGACACCAACTCGACGGCATCTAACAACAACAAAAAAGGTCAGAACAAGAGGTTGCAGGTGTAGGGCTCAGCATTCTGTTCTGACCTGCTTCTTCCTCATGCCCTGTGAAGTAGGCTGAACTGTGGTTTCCAAAAGATGTGCCCACGCCCAGGACCTTCAGCTGGGACTGTAGCTGGAAAAAGGGGTCTGTACAGATGTAATTGAGTTAAAGATCATTGTGGATTTAGGGCAACAGGTGTCACAGGGAGATTCGACACAGAGATGAGAGGAGAGGAAAAAGAAAGCAATGCCTGGAGCGAGGCTTCTGCTAGCCAAGGACCTTGGGGGCTGCCGGAGGCTGGAAGAGGCTGGAAGGAGGGTCTTGGGGCCCTGTCCCCTGGTGGCCGGGGAGGGGTGCACTCCAGCTGCAGTAGCTGCCCTGGCACCCCCTCCTCCACGTGTTTCTCCCCTCACATAGCAGGGCCCACTGAGTAGGTGGTCAGGGAGTGGGCTCCCTGGGGTCCTCCAGCCCAGCTCTCGCCCACACACAGAACCTAGGCCACCTTGGAGCAGGCCAGACCTTGTCCATGCCACCCCAGGCAGAGGCCAGGGGTGTTCCCAATTGTCACCTGTGCCGCTGGCTCTGCCCCAAGCCCCCCTCCACCCCCAGGAGAGCAACTGTCCTATGCCAGTCCACATGCCCAGTGCTGCACTCCAGGGGCCTAGGCCCATCCCCATTCCTCTTCCCTCTTCACTGGTCTCCAGGGAGTCCGGAGACTGCTGGGCCCTGCCATGCACTCTCTAGGAGGCGGCAGGGGACTTTGGCTCTCTTTGAGTGAGGCAGGAGAGGAAAGTTACTGCCTTGAGGCCAAAAGCACATCCTGGAGTCTGGGGTGAGCGAGAACTCAGCCTGCGAGCCTGCAGGATCCCCTCCCACCCTGGGTACCTGGAGAGGGGCACCCCTGTGCTTGGAGCTGTTTTTGGGGTGCTGCCCAGGCAGCTGAGATGAGGAGGGAAAGAGGTCCCTGGGAAGTGAGGGACAACATTTTGCCATGAGTTTTTCTGGGAAATCCAAGAGACCCAGAGCCGACAGCTGTCCTCATGTCTAATGTCACTCCTGAGGACATGACCAGCCACTGATGGCATGCCCAGGCAAAGCACACTGTGACTTTTACAATCCTGAAACAGAAAGGTGGGGCCACAGGCAGCTGGCAAAGCAGTCAGGGCGCAGAGGTAGCCCCGTGCTAAACTTTCAACTAAAACCTCCGATGCTGGTTATGAGCAGATACAGGAGCAGAAAGACACCACTGATGCGAGGGGGCAGGGAGCCCAGGGAGGGAGGGAGCGGAGGAGGGAATGAGCCAGCCTGCCTGGGGACCAGCTGCATCTGTTTGGCTCCATTTTCTTGAAAAAGAGCTAAAGGAAATACCTGCAGGAACACACTGGGTGGGTGGGAATTTGCTAGAATATTTTCTCTCCTTTCTTGTCTGTTTGGAAAACAGAAATTTAAACATGCTTGCTAAGTGACAAACAAGCGCCGGGCGCGATGGCACATGCCTGTCATCCCAGTGACTGGGGAGGCAGGGACAGGAGGATGGTGACTTCGAGGCCAGAGGCAGCCTTTGTAACTTAGTGAGACCCTGTCTCAAAATAAAAAAGTAAAAAGGGGCTGGGACTGAAGCTTAGTGGAAGAATGCTTGCCTAGCATGCCCTGGGTTCAGGCTCCAAGTACTAAAAAAAAAAAAGTGACAAAAGAGGGTCAGGTAAGGTGATATACACCTGTCACTACAGTGGCTCAGGAGGTGGAGACAAGAGGATCTCGAATTCGAGGCCAGAGGCAGCCTGCATCTGAGCATTTAGTGAGACTTTGTCTAAAAAAAAAATCTATATCTATATCTATATCTATATCTATATATCTATATCTATCTATCTATCTATCTATCTATCTATCTATAGTGATAAAATGAGAGGGTGGGTGTGCAGCTGAGTGGTAGAGCACTTATCTAACATGTACAAGACTCTGGGTTCAACCTTCAGTACTGCAATCAATCAGTCAATCAACCTGGTAGGAGCCCAATAACTATTCATTTAATGGCTGCTACCTAAACGGGCCTGCAGCTGTAGCACTGTGGTGTACCATCTCAGAAACTAAGCAGAGTCGGGCCTGGTTAGTGCTCGGATGGGAGACCTCGTGGGAACACCAGGTGCTGCCTGTACAGATAGGGGTGCCCTCTTGACCCCAGTGGTTCACTTAATCTCCTTGCCATCCTTTCGTTAGCTCCTTGGTGTCAGCTGCCTGGCTCCTGGAAGTATCAGCACGTGCTGCCCCTGGACAACACTTTTGAATGCCAGCTGATCAGGAGAAGGGGATGGGGGTGTGAATGGGCACAGTGTACAGTGACATGAGTATATGGAAATGTCATAAGGAAGCCTGTTAAATTGTACACTAACTAAAACAATTACTAATTTAAAAAAAATCTGCTGAAGGAATGGGGGAATGAATCTCTCTTCAAAGCCGCAATAGGCTAGAGACAGGAGAGGCTGCCCATATTTTGTGTAAATTGCACAGATGGGGAGTTGCCATGGCAACCCTGGGACCATAGTGTCGATTGCTTGGGGGTCGGGGAGTATCCTCCAGGAAGCAGCGCCCCTCCCCCATCGGAGCCTTGCGGGTGGTGACTCCCAGCAGAGTCATAGTAGCAGGTGAGGGTTAGTAGGAAGTAGAGAGCATGCGGGAAGAGCAGCCTGTCAGCACAGGGGCTGTTTAGGGCTGTAGGTCATGGCTGCTCCCCCACAAAGGATTCCTTTATTATTTGCCTCTGCACGCATTCCATCGTTTGGAATAACTGTCCGCCAAACAAATTGCATTTAGGAAGCACAGATGGGTTTTCTCACTTAAAACCAAAATCAATCGTGGCAGCCGATATCACTTCGTGGTTAAGTAAATGGGTTGTAATCCTGGCCCTGCCATTTCCTTGCTGGGTGACCTTAGACAAGTCCCAAAACGTCTCTGAGCCTCAATTTCATCACCTTTAAAATAATAATATAAGCACAACAGTTTGCCTCTTATAAGGCTGCTGAAAAATATCCAATGCCTGGTAGTGCATGAAGCACAATCCTAGCAAATTGCTGCTTCTCCATGTAGAATGGCTATGAGGTTGTGACTATCAGAGTAATCAGTGTAAGTTTTGGAGGAGTTATCTGTATAGCTATGTTGAGGTTGAAACAGAGAAACTTGACCCCTCCTGCTGTGTAAGGACTACTGACGTGTGTGTGTGTGTGTGTGGGGGGGTGTCCCTCCTCTCCTTGCTGCTGGGATGCAAAGGAGTCCTGAGACTTTGTAGCCAGTTTCTGCCCATCTCCCAGGCTCTGTCCTTGTCCTCCAGTGGTGTATGTAGTCCTTGTCCTGTTGTGACTGTGGCCCTCACTATCTTTTCTCCCCTCCTTCCAGTGCTGGGAGCACTGAACAGACCCCCGTGGAGCTGGGGACTCAGTGCAGATTTGGTTGTGCCAATTCAGTGCCCTCACAGGAGGTCTGGAATCTGGGAGGGAGGCAGAGGCCAGCCCCAGGGCAGTCTGTCTTCTCTTGGCAGGCAAGGTCTTCCGGATGTTGGCGGCTAGCACCTAGAGGCTGGTGCGGTGGTGGTGCGGGGGCCCTGACCTGTGGACTGCAGCCCTGACTAAATGTCCCAAGGCAGCTCTCTGACCCTGATCACTGCAGCTCTGGGGTGGGAGTGGGCTCAGGTCAGCTGCATCTGTCCAGAGCCCTGACAAGGTGGAGCCTGGCGCGCATGCTTCCACCACCCCTTCGGTTCTGTGCGCATCTAATATGCTGAATTGTTTTCTACCTGAAACACTTACATAGGGGAGGAAATGTTTCCCTTCCTGTCTCATCTTAGATTCCTTGGTGGAGCCCTATAAAGTAGACCAACAAAAGACATGTTACCAAGAAAATGCCAAACAGGTTTATTAACATGTGCTCTGCAGCGCGCACAGGAGCGCTGGGTGAGAGGCTTGGAGGGGTGGTGAGAACGTGCACGGATGTTGCGTCTTAGCCAAAGAGCAAGGTGTCTGCAGAGAAGGCACAGGACAAGACACAGGCCCGTAAGTTTCCAGGTGGCCCACTGGGGGAGGCAAGAGTGGTGAGGAGGGCTCACCAGTCAGGTTGCCCTGGAGAGTCCTAAGTAGGGTCTGGGCTGTCTCCACAGATCCTTTCCTGCCTTTCCTGCCTCTCAGTCAGGGGAGAGGACACGTGTGAGTTTATGGCCTGCTTTTAGGCAGGTAGGGGAGGGCTGAGCTCTCCTTGAATCTGCTTCTCCAAGCTGTTTTCGCTCATGCCAGAGAGCTGTGCTGGGCAGCTCAGCCAGACACTTCAGTAGAACAAGATCGCCTGCACTCTCTGCACCGGGCAGGATTCTACCCACTGAGCAGCGGGGCTGGGTCCCCTGGCTGCCCTGTCCACTCATCACCCACTGCCTCTCCATCCTCAGCCTGACTCAAACCTCATGGTAGCTGCTGGTCTCTAGTGTGGACAACCCAGTTCCCACTGTAACTAGGCTCCCTGGCATGGGGGCCCCTCCTGAACTGGGGGGTTGTGCAGAGTGTGGCTCCCAGCTTTCCTGGCACCTGATCCTAGGACCACTCAGCTAGGAGGGGGTTAGAGTGTCACTAAGGAAGGGCTCCTCCCAAGAATGACTCTCTGTGTCATTGTCTGTGAGACAGGACACGTTTCCCTCTTGTTTCTTAAAAATGACACGTGGAGCAGAGAACCCACCAGCCTGCCAGACCTCTGGCCTGCAGAACTGCAAATTCATAAATGAGGGACTTGGCTGGATTTTTTTGGGGGGTGGGGGTTTAATTCAGTGAGTTTGTGGTAATTTGTAATGCAACCATGGACTACTAATAGGCACTTTGATTGTTTCCAGAACTCGTTTACTTGCTTTTAATTAACTTTTCTGTCTTGAGCCTCCAGGTACACACATCCTCATGTCAGTTTCTGTGGGGTGGGTTTGTCATGGTTTGTGTCTGATGTGTCCCCCAGGGGTCATGTGCTTTAACCTTTGGTCCCCAGCTGGTGACACTGTCCTGGGAGGTTATGAAATTTGGGAAGGCAAGAGTGATGTCACGGGGCTGGGCCTTTAGAAGCCCCCTCCCCATGCCTGAGTCTCTCTGTTTCTAGGCACCATCTCCCACAGGATCTGCTGCCGCCCTGCCTCTCCTGCTGCCATGATGGACTGATCCACTAACTGTGAGCTCCCAATAAATCTCTTCCCCCATAAGCTTGTTTCAGCTGGTTCTTTTGCTACAGTGATGACAGCTGACTAGAAGACTTTTGGGCTAGCCATTTGAGTTATTTATGTGAATTATCAAATTTCTCTCCCAGAGACCATGTGCTGATTTATCTTTTACCCTGATATCCCATGCCTGGCCCTCATTGGAAATTATTGATTTTTTATGGGTTTTGTTTTTAAATACACATCACATAAAACTGACCGTTTTAACCATTTTAGAGTGATCGGTGGCACTCACTGCAGGTACAGTGCTGTGCAACCATAGCCACTTTCCAGTTCTAGAACTTTCCATCACCCCAGAAGGAGCCTCATACTCACTGAGCTGTCCACCCCTCCATTGCCCCTCCTGGGCTTCTGGCGACCAGTAATCTGCTTTCTGTCGCTTGTTATTCATCATTTTTCTTTTGCTGATTGGATGTATGTATTGCAAGCGCTGTGTCGCAGATCAGAGCTATGTGGCCCAGCAGTCACTGCAGGGCTCCTGATGTGGGGCTCAGCACCACCACAGGGGCATATTCTCAGCCCTCCCAGCTCTGCCTGCCCCTCTCTGTCCCCTCTCAGTCCACCCCATCTCACCCTCAACACCCACTTCTCTGGCTTATGACCTTGGCACATCCCCACTCCCTTCCTTGTCCCTGAGGTCCGATGGAGCTGCTGGGAGGAGCCTCCCACGCTGTCTCCCCTGCAAAGTGGAGACCACCCTCTGCCCCAGGCCAGCCTCACCCAGCCTTTCTGGAGAGGAGCTGGGGAACCAAGGCCTCCAGGCCTGGCAAGTATGGGAGGAAGGAGCGAGGCTGAGTGCCCTGGACACAGGTTCCCAGGTCTGACTTTCAGAAGGAGCCCCAGGGTGGGATTTTTTTTTTTTTTTTTCCGGTACTGGGGGTTGACCCGGGGCCTCGCGCCTGCATGCTCTGCAAGTGCTGGACCACTGAGCTGCACCCCCAGCCCATTTTTTTACGTCTTGAGACAGGGTCTCATTAAATTACGCAGGCTGCCTCTGGTCTCAACTTGCAATCCTCCCACCTCCGCCTCCCGAGCCGCTGGGATTACAGGCGTGCGTCACCGCGCCCGGCCTAGGGTGGTATATTTTTGCAGAAGTGATTGTACCTCATCCCACACGTGCGCTCATTGTCCTGGCCAGCATGGAGGTGTCGGGGTGTGGGAAGGAGGGGCCATGTGCCCCAATACGAGCCCATTGGATGTGGAGGTAGCAGGCTCCCTGTTGCTGGAGGCTTGAGAAGATTTGATGGACACACCCTGCATTGTCTGCAGGCCCACTGGCTCCTGCCAGGCCCTTTACAGAATCTAGAGCATTCTCTCCAGCTGCCCAAGCCCTGTACCAGTTTCCATGCGCGACCTCGTGCACAGCTTCCTCTAAGTGTCTCGCTCAAGGCCCCTTCAGCTGGGCGCCCCGCCCGGGGATGTGCAGATGCCCTGGGCCTGGGATTGTCCCTGCAGATTTACGAGCACCCTGAGCAGATGCCGTGGGAGGGCCCTGACCTCCGGGCCCGTGATTTATGCCAAGATGGTGTTGGGGGCTGGGGTTACCCCAGCCACAGAGCTGGCCTGGAGGAGAGGGGGAGGGAGGGCTCAGCTGTCGGGGAGGCCAGGGGGCTGCTGCAGGGAGGCTGCTGTCCCAGTGGGCCCTGGGGGCTGCAAACCTGCCCATGGACATCATGCCCAAAGGTCCGCAGTGACAGGAACTCATGATCTCAGGTTTCCTCCACATGCAGAAGCCTGCAGCAGGGTTGGTACCTCTCCACCCTGAGCCCTGGGGAATTGCCTGGTGGTTGGGTGAGGGAGCAGGAACCGTCCCCCACCCTGTGGGCTGTCTAGCCGTCCAGGCAGGAGCTTCCGTTTGACCTCAGGGCCTACTGTGCAGCAGCATTGCCGTCTCTGCTCACAGGACTCATCGGCAAGGGGAGAACCATTTTACAGGAGAGAAACTGAGGCCCTGAGAGGCACAGCTGCTTGCTGAGGGAAGTGCGAGTGGTGGGCAGCTGGCTATGGTGTTAACTGGCCATAAGGGAGGAGGGGATTAAAATAGCTCCTGCTTTTGGCCATGACTGTGGGGTGGACTTTGGACGTCCCGTGTTAGAGGGGAGAAGGCAGGGAGGAAGGGAGCGGAGGGCTCTGAAGCCGGCCTACTCCCAGCCCAGCCATGTGATTCCCGGCCACCTGTGCTGTGAATCTCAGCATGAGCCTCCTGTGGGACAAAGGCCTTGGTCTGTGGCCAGTGCTTCCCTGATGGAGATTCCTGTACAGACAGCACACTTGCTAGAAGGAAGCAGAATTAAAATCCCTTCTCACTTCCACCTTCATCCAGGAAGGCTGATGAGACTGTGTGAGACACACACCTCCCCCAGCGATCAAGAAGCACGTTGGTTAGTGGATTCTGCCCCCTTATCAAGACCAGTAACTACCTGGATTTCTATAACCTTTTGAACTGCTCGACTCTGAGCCCAGTATATTTTTTTTTTTTTTTTTTTGTGGTACTGGGGGTTGAACCCAGGGCCTTGCGCCTGCATGCTTTGCAGGTGCTGGACCACTGAGCTGGGCCCCCAGCCCATTGTTTTTACTTTTTGAGACAGGATCTTGCTAAGTTATGCAGACTGCCTGTGGTCTCGAACTTGCAATCCTCCCGCCTCCGCCTCCTGAGCCGCTGGGATTACAGGCGTGTGCCACCTCACCTGGCTGAGCTCAGTATTTTGAAGACACTGGGAATCCATTAACCCCTTTTGGGTACAGGCCCCAGATGTGAAACTATTTCTTTCCTCTGCTGTAGGCTCAACCCCCACTACAAAGATCGCCCCCACCTTAGCTCAAGGCAGCAGTAGCCCTTACTTACTACTGTCCGCCTTCACGTCTCCAAGGTGGACTGTTTTCATTATCTACATCTTTAATGCACTTAGCCTACATTCTACCCTATAATTTCTGTGTCTGGTCTACTTTCTTTCTTATGGGAAAACACAGACAAACCGAGGTATCTGCTGCTGGAGGGGCCGCACCGTGCTAGGCAAGGGCTCTGCCAACTGAGCTACAGACCCAGCACCTGATGCTTGCTTTCTAAAAACGCTCTGTCTTAGCTTTCTTTCTGCCTTTTCCCTCACTTGGAGACCATCCTAATCCTAGGCTGCCTCACCCAAAGAACCGAGACTTCTCCAAGTTTTTTTAATTTTCTCCAAATTTCTCCAGGCCCCTCAGTTTCCCCGGAACACCCCAGGTGCAGGGCACCTCTCTCCCAGAGATACAAACTCAACTACAAGATTAGCTTAGGCTTTTGCTCTTGGCAATAGCTCAGCTCTTGTCCACCCTCACTCCCCAAAGGTGAACCTCCTCCCACAGTAAACCTCGCCTCCACTCTATGCTGTACTCTGTGTCTCGCCTAGACTCTTTCAAACGGTGAACACAGGACCGGGGTACTGCTGCCAGCTCCCCAGTAACACCAGATCCATTCGCCTGTACAGTAGAGCTGGGGTTTGAAACCCAGCCCGCCAGCTCAGAAATCCATGCTGTTGTCTGTCCCTTCCCCTCTCCTTCTTTGCTTCCTTCCTGTCCTCCCTCTCTCTCCTACTGCCTCCAGAACCATCCATCCAAAGCATTTTTACACTCCAAGTTGGATCCTCCAGCGCCTGCTCAAGTTAGACAGGTAGAGGTGGTCCAAGCCACCCCTGTCCCTCCTTTGGGTTATAGCCACCATCTCTCTGCTTCCCAGTTCCTCCCACCATCTAATCCCAGCCAGGGGTCAAAGCGAGGCTTTCAACACTCACATCAGTTCACATGCCTCCTCCGCCCAGAACCCTGAATAGCTCTCCATTCACACAGAGCAGAAAACAAAGTTGATGCCACACAAGGCCAGCTGTGATTGTCTTGTTACCGGAGATGCACGGGGCGGGGGGGGGGGGGCGCAGAGAGGCAGGTCTGGAACACGGGTCTGGGAATCTGGCAGCAAAATCCCACTCCTTGTATCTGGTGTATAAAGAATTTATACTGGGCACAAAAGTTACAGTAGAGAGTATAAATAAAGTTTATTAGGAGCTAATACACCATTAAGAAATAATTACAGAGAAAACTGAAGCACCTGGAGAAGCTCAGGAAAACCTGGGAAGAAACTTGAAGTAAAGTGGGCTCCCGGGGTGAATCTGCTAAGGATATTTCTATTTCCCAGGGGAGAGGTAACGTCAGGGAGAACAGAGTTAAGCAGCTTCTAGAGGGAAAAGACCTTAGCCAGACAGGGGAGACGGCGGGCCCGAGAGAAGGGAGAGGAGCGTGCGTAGTTGCTAGAGAAAGAAGAGAACAGCAAAGGGTAGCAGAGAGGAAAGGAAAGAAAGAAAAGAGAAGCGTCCTGTGTCACGTCTGGCCTCGATCATGCATGCTGTTCCTATGAGTTGGCCATGCGTAGTGTGCCGTTCTGTCACTCATTGTCTTCCTGGTTTCTGTCATGTGGAGGGACCATGCTTCTGTACCATTCTACTGTGGGTGGGCGTTGAAATAGTTACCAGGAGGACCATCGTGAATGGGTCTAAGAACGCTTGAGTACAAGTCCTTGCACAGGTGCATGTCCTTGTTGGGTGTGTGCTAAGGAGGAGAGATGCTGGAGCTATCTGGGTGCAGATTTAGTCTGAAACGAGTGACCTAAGCCATAGGTTCATGGTGATGGGCAAGCTGAAGCCACAGCTGCAGCCAGCGCTGGCCGTGTGGGCAATTATCTCCCAGGGCAGCTGCCAGGGGCCTGTGTTCAGAAGGGCCCCTGTGTGGATTTCATGCTCTGCCCTTGCGTCCTGAAAGTCCTAGTAATCAACCCAAGGGACAATAGCACATGTCCCCTCCACACCCACCCACATTCCCAGGTGGCATCAGCAGAAGGCCTGGCTGGCATTTATGACAGTCCCCAGGGATTGGTGTCAAGGGCCTGGAGTGGCGTGGTGTGTATGTATGAGGGGGTGGGGACAGCAGCCCTGAGGCCCAGGGGTCTCCTGGGCAGCCCCAGCTGGCAAGCAGCCACTTCAGAGCCTGACAAGTGGGGACGGGATCTCAGGGCTGCCATTCATAATGCATGAGGGGTCGGTGGGGGCACCCGTGGACACGGGGGCCTTTGTTCTCCAAGAGGAAGATGGGGCTCTTTCCTTGCCGCTGGCTCAGAGCGGAAGGAAGTGAAGGAGATGGGTCTCCATCTAAGCAGCTTCCTTTGGGGAGGTGCTCTCTGTCCCTGGCAGAACTCTGAACACCCCCTGGGAAAATTCCTTGAGTTACAAAGGACCAGACTTTGAAGGGTCAGAGATACATAGCTTATTCCAGAGTTTTAGGAATGATGCAGTGTGTGTGTGTGTGTGTGTGTGTGTGTGTGTGTGTGTGTGTGTGTGACTGAGAGAGAGAGAGAGAGAGAGAGAGAGAGAGAGAGAGGAGAAGGGTGGGGGGCTTCTAGACCAGCCATTTGCACAGGTATCTGCGTTGCTCACCCTCCCGGTCTCCTTAGGAAGGAGTTTTGTTTGCTGGCTACAGTTTGATTTGTTTTCAGATGAGAAGGGATGTGGGAGTGGGGCGGGATAGGATTTTCCTTAAGCCCACAGCACAAGGCAATAGCTCAGCCAGAATGGACTAGAGGCCAAAGGTCAACCTATCAATCACCAGACAGCTCAACCGCTTGGAGGACCCCATTGTGGAAGGACTGTTCTCGGGGAACCCTTGAGCTGGCCCTGTGGCTGGCTGGGCTGTGAGCAAGTGCCCCCCGCTGCCCCCAGCTGCCAGAGAATCAGGGCTTTGCCAAGGCCAACACTGCCTCCTGCTGCCAGGTGGCAGCCATATTGGCATTGTGGCCCTTGAACAGGACCAGCTGGCCGGGGATGAACGCCTGACACAGGCTAGACCAGTCTGATTCCCTGTCCCGTGACATTGCCATGGGACTGAGGCCCAGGTGGCAGGTGAAGAGGTGAAGCTGGGTGTGCTGTTGGCCTCTGGGACAGAGTAAGACAGAGGCAAAGCAATGGAAACTCAAGTGGGGAGGAGAGAGACAAACAGAAACACTGACGTGATTTCTGGCTCCTTTTGGTTTTCTAGGCCCTACTTCAGCCCTGTGAGGCCCAACTACGCTCTTGTCTTTTGGTTTTCTGCATCACCCTTTCTCCCTAGTAACTCTCCCCTCCATAACTCACGTTACGTGAGTGGCTGTGGACAGGACCTGCTAGGTTCTCTGGGGGCACAAGGAAGTGGAGGAGCCCCTTGCTCAGGACGTTTTAGGAATTTCAACATGGCGGCAGCTGGGGACCGTATGGGTTGCACACTCGTGGGGCTGGCTGGGGCTCTATGTCTCCAGCAACCAAGGGAACCCAGAACAAGCCTGGCTGGCAGGAAAGCACCAGAAAGGAGCTTTGCAGCCCTTCCTAGAACTGTGTCCAGGGCAGCAGCCATAGGCATTGCCGCCTTAGAGGCCAGGAAAAGCCCAGGATGAGGAAAAGTAAAATGAAAGAAGGAGGCTCCTGGGGCACACATCCAGCCATGAGCCTGGGGTGGGCCGGGAGCTGGGAGGAGACTTCCCAATTCCGTGCTCCTTGCGAGTTGCAGCCGCTCCTGAGGCCAGGAGAAGACGACCCTGGGCTGACAGTACAGCCTGGGAAGCCCAGAGGGCCTGATGCACCCCATAACCCAGGAGCCGGGGAGTCTGGGCCAGATGGGTGCAGCGGAAGGGTTCCGTCCATGGCACAGGGCGGAGGGGCCAGAAGAGCCCTGGGAGCTGCTTGGCAGGGTGTCTGGAGGTTGGTGTGTGTTGTTACGTTTAACTGTGCAATTAACTGAATGCTGTTCTTACTGTGAGTGGTGGGTTCAAATGTCCCCATCTGATCCTTTGTTAAATCACAAGTTAAAAGAAGAAAAAGTGCTCTTCACCCTGTGGGCTAGACCAAGCCTATCTGTGTCTGGCGGTCATGTGCTGGGCCCAGTGGCCGGAGGGCCCCCTCTGCTGGCTGCTTCTGCCGTTACTTGAGCACCATGCTGAGAGCTGGTAGGATGGATGGGGGTCAAGGGAGCTGCCACCTCCCACCCCCAGGCCACTCATTGGACCTGGGCCAGGACCACATAAGCCCACAATCCTGTGACATGTCCTGCCCATGAATCAGTAGGTCCCCATTGAGGGCCCTCATGTATCAATTTGGAGCCTGCCTGCCTCACTGGATTTAATGACGAGGAACTCGGGAGAAACTGCCGGCTCTGACATCCAGGCTCACGGCTCTGTTGCTTTTACCTGGCTTTACTGCATGTCGTAGCCTGCTGGAAGAGGAACCAAGGGTGAGCCAATGTGGTGCTCTGAGGGCAACAGGGGGTCAGCTTAGGGTGGGGAGACATCTGAATTTGTGTCCTACCACCCTTCCTGAATGGGCTGTTTGGCTTTGGGAAAGTCACTTAACTTCTCTGAGCCTCTTTTCCTCAGCTATAATATGAGAATAATATTTCCTGTTTCCTAAGGTTGTTATGAGCTGGGGTTTAGCTCAGTTGGTAGAGTGCTGCTCTTTACTCTCTGAAGACCTGGGTTGATCCCCAACGCTGAAAAAATGGGAGATGAATATGGCTATCCACTCTCGAAGCCATCCCAAAACAATTAGCCATTAGAAACCATATGAGGGTTGCTATGAGTTGGATCTGACTCAACAGCACCTAACAACAACCACCACAAAGGCTGTAATAGGCGCTGGGGTTTAGCTCAGTTGGTAGAGTGCTTGCTCTGCACACTCTGAGGCCCTGGGTTTGATCCCCTGCACTACAAAAACAGGAGAAGGACCAGGCAGCTCACCCCTGAAAAAATTAGCCATCGAAGATCCTATGAATAGCAGAGAAGCACTGACATAGTGCCGGGCAAGGCACAGTGTTGAGAAGGGTTTCGTTCTGTTGAACACAGGGTCGCTATGAGCCAGACCAGATTGAGGGGGCATCTGATAACAACAAGGTCATTATGAGGATTAAAGGACATACTTAGATAAGTTACCCAGCATGGAGAGACACAATTGACTATTGTTGGTCTCTGTGCCTCCCTAGTGAATGCCGCTTTTCCCCGGGTGTTTTTAGGTACTCCACTTAATAATCCATTCTAGAATCTTGCCTAGTGTTAGCATCAGGCGAAGTTGTCGATCACACCTGAAAGGGTAACATTTTCCTCAATATTTAGAGGTCAGAACTAGCTTGGTTTTTCAGGCTTGCACACAGTAGGTGCGTAACTAGTACTCATTAAGGAGACAACCAGGCATTACGATAAACTTCAGAACATCTCCTAAAGGGAGCATTACTCATTGGGTAAGTAGTGTAGAATACGCATGAATTCAGACGTTACAAGTTATGTTAGGATATCAAGTGAAAAAAGTAGAATACGAAATTGTATAATTCTCAGTTGCTTCCCTGCGTATCATGTTGTTGTTAGGTGCTGTTGAGTCGGGCCCCACTCACAGCGACCCTGTGTACAACAGAATGAAACACTCTCCAACGCTGCACCATGCCCGGCACTATGTCAGTGCTGCTTTGCTATTCATAGGGTTTTTGATGGCTGATTGTTTCAGGAGTGGGCTGCCATGTCCTTCTCCCATTTTTGCAGAGCTGGGGATCAAACCCAGGGCCTCAGGGAGCCCAGAGCAGCCCTCTACCAACTGAGCTAAACCAATTCGGTTGTTAAATATTCACAGGTTAAGAAAAGAGAAAGGAGGTGCAGTGTGGAAGTGCTGGGAGTGGCTGGGCTGCAGCTCAGAGCAGGTGGACGGGCAGAGCAAGCAAGCGAGAGGCCTGAGCCCACCCTCTTCACACAGACCTGCCTGCTGCTGGGAACCTGGACTTGAATGGTTCCCTGCATGATAGCAGGGGGCTCGCTATGCCACGGCCACAAGCGATGTCCCTGCTAGACACCTGCTTTGCTCTGGGACTCGGGAGTTTTGGAATGTGCTAAGTGGAGGGGGCCCTGGTGACCAGCCACCAGCAAATCTCTTGGGGACCAAGTTCCTTTTGGGCTTTCCTGCACAGAAGCACTGCACAGGTGTGGCCTCATTTTCATGGATGAGGGCAAGTGAGCTCCGTGTGACCCCCATGGGGAGGGAAGCATCAGGGACCGTCCTGCGGCTCCTCCAGAAGCTGCCGTGTGCTTTCACCTTATGATTGGTGAAGGCGCCTGCTGTGCTCCCTTGAACAACTCTTGGCCATGAATGTAACTGCACACTGGAGCCTGCGAATCCTTCCAGCGAGCGTGACTGGGGGTGACTCAGGGCCTCCCAGAGCCACGCAGGGGGGCTTTCTTCCCTCTCTGGAAGGTGGTTGTGTTACTTTCCTAAGGAAAATAATCACTACTCGTAGACATTTTGCCAAATGAACATGCAGCCAGTCACAATCTTTGGTGCCAGCTTCCTGCAACCGCTTCACGGTGAGGCTTCCTTCCGTCCCTGGCCTTGGCTCTAACATCCTTGTAGATGAGCTTGTCAGCATCCACCACCTCTCTGTGACCCGCTATGGGCAGGAAGTGTCTGGGATTTTCTGAAGTGAGGCCTTGCCCCTGCAACAGAGCCCAACGCAGAGGCAATAAGAAATAAGAATTCAGTTGGGCACCAGGGTGCATAAATAAGTATGTAAGAAAGAAAGGGCCGGCATGCAGAAGGCCCTGGGTTCAACCCCCTAGTATAGCCAGAAAAGAAAAGGAAAGAAAAAGAAACACAGTGAATCAACCCCAGGACCCAAACTGCAGCAGATTTAGAGAGGAAGCACAGGGCCAGGGTTAGCTCAAGGGCTGCGGCACTGGCCTCACTCCCAACCCTGCTGGGTGTCTGTGCGCTTGGGCAAGTCATGCTGGAGACCCCTGGAACATCTGTGTGCGTGTCTGTGAGAGGGTGACAATCATTTCCACCATGAGGAAGAAACAGCATGGCACGCACAGCATGCAGGCTCTCGTGTCTGGGGGATTGTTAGTGACTGGCTCTTGTGGGCTTATTGTGGGGCAGTGCTCCCACCTTCCTGGGGACAGAAGGGAAAGAGAGGGGAGAATTAGCCTTTATCCACGTCAATGGTGCACCGGGAACTTTACATTTTATTTAACCTTAACAAGGATCCTTTTGAGGCAGCGTGGGGCTTTTCAAAACAGAACATGCAGGACCACAGAGAAGAAAAAGGAAGCCCAGTGAAGCAGATGGGGGCCCAAACTGCAGCAGGTGCAGGTTCAGTGAGAATTCCTCAGGGGCTCTTGACCACAAGGATTCTGGCTTGGCCAGTCTGGGGCCGGGGCTGATGTCCTGCCCTTCCCCCCTTTGCCTCCTCACTGCCTTCCGCTCTTCCTGTTTGTGGTCCAGACAGCCCTCTCCTTCCCCAGACCTCCCACAGCCTGAACCAACATCCCCTCACCCCAACTGTCCGCCTCTCCCCACCCATTATTCCTGACTCCACTTCCTCAGGGAAGATGCCAGGCCCCCACCCCCGACCAGGTCCCACTGGGGTTACGCCATCTCCTGGCCCTACTGTCCTTTCCTTCTCTGCCCTTGAGGTTAAGTGATGCTGTGTCTGCTGTGAGGTTCGATGGCTCTAGTCGTCCAAAATGTCCCTGGTGGCAGGAACCACGTCCACCTTATTCTCTGCTGTCTGCCTATGCCTGGCACAGTGCTCGCATGCACCACGTACCCAGACACACTTGCTGAAGGAGTCGATGACCAGATGGATACGTGAAGACTTCTGATGCCTCAACTCTAGGAAGCCCTAGCACTGGCTCTCCCCCTGAGCGTGTGCCCTGGGAGGGCTGAGGTGTTGAGATGGGAGAAATGACCCACAGCATAAGTGAGACCCTGTTATGACTTTTTAAAAAAGCCATGGTCATAAACCACAAACCCCTGTGGACTTATGCGGATGTTATTAATTTAGTTTAGGCAAGTTCTCCTCCAGGTACTATCTTACCCTCTGTGAGTTCACTCCAACTTTCAAAGAGTGGTCAGTTGATGTTGATTGGTGAGAATGTCAAATTGAACAGAGAAAGAAGACTAATGGGGACCTGGTTTGAGGCCAAAAGAAGAGGCAGCGTGGTTCTAAGAGCTCCATTAGGTATACACGGTATGGAGGAAGGAAAGTGGCCTCCTATTACCCATGGGTTTGATTTTTCCTGTTTCAGTTACCTGTGGACAACCATAGTCTGAAAATATTAAATGGAAAGCTCTAGAAATTAGCAATTCACAACCTTAAATTGCATGCCATTGTGAGTAGAGTGTTGAAATCTCATCCTGTCCCACAAGGATGTGAATCATCTCTCTGTCCAGCGTATCCACACTGTGTCTGCTACCCTACCGTTAGTCACCTAGTAGCTGTCTTGGTTATCAGATCAATATATCACAGAACTTATGTTCAGGTGAGCCTTAGTAGTCTAATACTACATCATAATGACTAAATAATTCATCTCACCTAATATCATCATATAGGCATTGTGTCATCTTGGGATTTTGATGAGCAAGACAATTAACCTTACTAGCCTTAGTGCCTCCTCTGTAATATTCAGGTAACACCTGAACTTGTTTCATAGGATTCTATAGATGATTAAATGAGCCAGTGCCAGTAAAGAGCCAGGGATAGTGTGTGGCACATAGAGATTTGTGTGCTTATCGTTACAGTTTTAAAATAACAACAAATCCATATTTTTCCAAAGAATAGAACTTTGCTAGAAAATTCTTTTCATCTGTCCCTGGGTGGCCAGCCAAGCAGCCTGCTCTGCACTGAGTCAGGAGTCAGGAGACCCGAGCCACAGCCTTGGCCTCTCCTCACTAGCCGTTTTTGCCTGGGGCAAGTTCTTGGATCCTGCTCAGGATGAATTTTCCCACCGGTGAACTGAAGTGTCATCCGAAGATTGCTAGGGGCATTCAAGAAAGACTGGCTTAAAAGCAAGTAGCTGGATGGGAGAGTCTTTCCTTTTCCCCAACCAATTAATCTAAGATTCACACAGGCAACAAAGCCTGAGAGGGTAATAGAGCCTCCCCTGGCTTGGCCATCTGCCACAGTCGGGAGGCCCTGGGAGTCGGGAGCAGTGCAGCTCAGGAGTGGCAGCCGCTGTCTTTTCCTGTTTTCCACCTCTCGGGCTGATGAAGGGCTGGGACTGCGGCTCCGCAGAGGGGTGGGCAGCGGATGGAGGGGACCTCTGGAGCTCTGCGTGTGGACAAAGGGGACAACATGCCCGAGGTTCTCCGAGGCCATGGCCTTCCCTGTGTGTGCTGAGGCCAGTCCCCGCTTGCCCCTTCCCTGAGCCCCGCGTGACTCTCCGGAGCAGGAGGAAAGTCCCTGGTCATTAGGACGGGGCTGGCCTTGGACAGGCTGGCCTGAGGGAGGGCGGAATTGTGCTTTCTGGTGGGGATCTGTGCAGAATCTGCTCACGCTCTTGGCTCAGCTGGTGAGGCTGAACAAAAGGTGTGGGGCCAACGCGGCTGTAGGGGGAGGGAGGAGTCTAAGGCGAGACCTTCTCCGCCCTTAGGGCCACAGGCTGTAGGCCTAACCCCTTGCCCTCTGATTCTCTGGTGGTGGGGGTGGTGGTTTTTCCAGGACTGGGGATTGAACTCAGGGCCTCACACAGACCAGGCAAGTGCTCTACCATTGAGCTGCACCCCTAGCCTCTATTTTATTTTTTATTTTGAGACAGGGTTTTGTTAAGTTACTCAGGATGCCTCTGGTCTCACGCTGTGATACTCTTACCTCAGCCTCCTGAGTTGCCAGGAGGACAGGCATATGCTAGCATGCCCAGCTGCCCTCTGAGCCTCAAGAACAGCCTGGGGGAGGGGTGGATGAGGCTCAGGGCTGACGATGGAGTGGGGAACCCCTAAGGGTGTTCCTGAAAGCCTGAGGGTCAAAAGGCTCTTTCCTAGGTTCTTCTGAGCAAATGCCAGCAATTCCCTGGACTTTCATGTTTCCACATGACGAAGGAATGCTTAGCAGTTATTACTAAACGTGAATTATGAAGACGAGGAAAGACTGTCATCTTTAAGCTGGTGCCCGGGGGACAGGGACAAAAATATTAACCAAAAAGTATGCCAGTCCTTCTCTGCCCTTCCAAGTTGGATGGATGGGCCCCTATCCTGCTGGGGTTGCCCGTGCCCCTCGGGCATTAGTGCGCATGCCTATCAACCAGTTAAAATGCAGAGCCTGGCTCTCTGCTGGTGGTACATTGCTGTCCTCAGACCCAGCAGTGTTCAGCACACCTGTGGGATCCAGAGTCTGTCTCCAACCATGCATGAGGACAGAACACCAGGCATCTTCTGGGGGTGGAGAAGGGCTAGGCCTGTGCAGCAAATTACAGAGCGGTGGCATCTAGCACCTAGTCACCAGCCGTGGAACCACGGACACCTGCTGTGTAGCTCTGAAAACAAAACAGCTGCCCCTTGCCTCGCTGGTCCATTAGGCACCTGGTTGGAATTACCTTCTCCAAGCTGTTCAGCCAACCCGAGTCATGAGGATGGAGGCACTGGCTCTAAATTGGAGAAGCCGGGGTGATCAAGCCTGGGTATTTGGAGATAGGATGGAGGAAGCCCGGGGAAGCTCCTCTCACAACCATGCCCTTGGGCGGTGCGCACTGCCAGCCGGAGCGAAGTGGGGTGAGAGCGCCTTCGAAGCTGCCCCTCCCTGGAAGGACTGAGCTGGGATCCAGCCTCAGGCAGCCACCCCAGGTCTGTAGTCTGTGGGGTGGGGCAGGGGGGGAGGGAAACTTTGTGCTCTACCCAGTGATCTGTGGAATTTGTTGGCTTTAGAAATCTCGTCTTTTCTCTGATTTAGGTGTTAAAATGATTTTATGAAAGAGCGCAGTGATAAATGGTATTACGTTTTCTTTAAATGTCCTTTGTTGCTAAAATAAGCAGATGACCTCATACTAGCCCTTGGATGGTTTAATTTGCCCACAAAGCCCACAAGCGTAGGTACCCCAGTGTTAGAGCTTTTGTGCAAAGGTGCGTGTGCAAGGATGTTAAACACAGCCTGTTGCATAAAGCAGGAGACAGCAACTGACATGCCCATCAGTAGGGGATCGGCTGGATCAGTGATAGCATCCTCTGCCCAGGTGTGTTAGGAAAGTGTAGATTTGTGTGAGCCAGGTAAGACAGGGTTACCTGGAGGGAAAGACCAGGTGGGAAGCTGTGTCCAGTGTCCAGTGTGTGTGTAAAGAGAGGCAGATGGATGTGAATGTGTGTTCATAGAATTCTGGGAAAATCCTCACCAACTCTCTAGTGGCTGTTGCTCTGGGGAGCAGCGTTGGAGCTCATGCTTGGAGAGAGCTCCTTTTTCCGATAGCCCCTTTCAGACTCTTTGAAAGTGTCACGCGTTCATGTCCTCGGAAGGAAATGCCCAGTCTGGGGGCTGTTGAGGTGGGATTTTGCTCCTTCACACTTGGGCATAAGGAGAGTCAATCACTTTTGAGATCTGGCGGACTGGTTTGGAAGCTGCCAGCGGCCTCCTTATAGCAGAGACTGTGGCACCACCCCAGAGCCTCTCTGGGAGCCGGCTGTGGGGCACAGGTGGCCGCATTTCTAACGAGCTCCCAGGTGCCGTGGGTACAGGGCCCCATGCTGAAGTCCATGCTGAAGGGCTGTGAGCTGCTGGGGGTCTCGATCCAGGTAATTTTCCAGCTCCAACCCCTGAGCAGCAGGCACAGGTGGGAGACCCGCCCCTTCCACAGTGGGGGGGAAAGTGGATCGGTGGGTGCAGCCCTGGTGTGGGGTATCAAAGCCCATCCCATCTGCCTCTTGTGATGTGGGCCCTGCCAGGGGCATTTTGGAGACCAGTGCATGTGAGCTTTGCGTATGGACAATGTGTTCGAGATGTCCCTCCTGGGCTTGGAGGTGGCATCTTCCTGCGACTCTTCATGTCATCTGAGTCTGATTTATATTTTTAAATCAGGACACCAGCCCTACTAGCATAGGGCCCCCTGCTACGACTGCCCTCTTTCCAGTTAAGGTTACTTTCCCTTGGCCCTGGGGGCCAGGACTTCAAGGTTCACATTCGGGGGCAGGGTGTGGAATATAATTCAGCCCACAAGAGGCAGGTTATCAATTTTCATTCTGACTATCGTGAGCAGATCACTCTTTTGGGGACCGTTGAAGATGCAGATTTTGACTCAGGCAGCTGGGAGAGGCCAAGTCCCCACACGGCCACCCAGGGCCCTGCAGTCGAGCGTGAGGTTGCTCAGGATCTGCTGTGAATTTTGCTGGGTGAAATCGTGGTTCTGTGGAAAGAAGGTGGCATTTTTTTTTTTTTTCAGTACTGGGGGTTGACCCAGGGCCTCGCGCCTGCATGCTCTGCAAGTGCTGGACCACTGAGCTGTACCCCCTGCCCATTTTTTTTACTTTTTGAGACAGGGTCTTGCTAAGTTTCGCAGACTGCCTCTGGTCTCGAACTTGTGATCCTCCTGCCTCCACCTTCCGAGCTGCTGGGCTTACAGCCAGCGCCTGGCATGAAGGTGGCATTTTAAAAAAGAGATGCCATGTGCACACCGAAGCTGAAATGTCGGGTGGTCTCTCAAATGCTCCCGGGGTACACGAGGCAAACTGCTGACGGGCATGAAGTCCAGGGCATGTGCACAGAGAATTTTTTTCCTTTGCTTGTCTGCATGTTACAAAACCTCCAGGATATTCCCCCCTAGTCATCTTATTTTCTTATTAATTCGTAATTTTTTTTTTTTTTTTTTTTTGTGGTACTGGGAGTTGAACCCAGGGCCTCGCCCTTGCATGCTTTGCAAGTGCTGGACCACTGAGCCGCACTCCCAGCCCATATTTTTATTTTTTGAGACAGGGTCTCCCTAAGTTATTCAGACTGCCTATAATCTCAAACTTGTGATCCTCCTGCCTCAGCCTCTCGAGCTGCTGGGATTACACCACTCCTGGCTCAGTAATTCTTTATTATACAACTTAATGGGTCTCATGATAACACTTCTATACATGCATTTCATTGTACGTTGCTCATGCCCACCTCCCCCAATACCCACTCTGACTCCTCTCTCCCATCTCCTCTCGCCCCACCAATGGTTTTCTTCGAGTGTATGTCTTTCTATACATATAGGTCCCGATTACCTCTAGGGCAAAGATGTGCCATTTCCTCTCCTTTCTCCCATTGCACTTTCTTCTTGCCCTCTCCCCTTTCTCTTTAGTCCAGCATTGTTCCTTACACAGGCGTCTTCTACTCTCCTGACCTCTTTATTTTAACATGGACTATCTATTGAAGTTTAACATCCACATACAAGAGAAATGTGACATTTGTCTTTCTGGGTCTGGCTTATTTCATTTAAAAAGACCTCCAGTTCCATCCGTTTTCCAGCAAGTGCCATCATTTTGTTCATGATTTTTTTCTCTATAAATGTTGGTGGGCTACAGAGTAGTGAGACTTGCTCTCTCCACTATGCAACTATTACATCACTTTGCTTAACCAGTCATCAGCTCACATCTTACAGAACCGTATTTCCCATGTATCCATATAGTTGCATCATATATTTTGAGATTTTCCTCTCTGCCATTTCCCCTCATCTGGATTTCCCTTCTCCTTCCTCTCTTCCCCAATCTACACTCCCCCCTACTGATCTTCTCCCCTCTTCTTTCAACTTTGCTTATACTTTCCCTTCTCAGATGAGTATTATTGTTCATTCTTATATATCTACATGTGTATAGATTTTTTTCTTTTAGGTTAGATTTAGCTCCCACATATGAGTGAGAACATACAGTATTTTCTCTTTTTGGGCCTGGGTTAGATCACTTAAGATGGTGTTTTCCAGTTCCATCCATTTTGCTGCAAATGACATAATTGCATTCTTTATTGCTGAGTAATATTCCATTGTGTATATATAGCACAGTTTTTCAATCTACTCCTCTGCTGATGGATATCTTGGTTGATTCCATACCCTTGCAGTTATGAAGATTGCCTCACTAAATATGGAAGTGCAGATGTTCCTATGTTATGATGACTCATCTTCTTTGGGTATATTCCCAGAACTGGTATAGCTGGCAGTTCTCTTCTTAGTTTTCTAAGGTACCTCAATATTGATTTCCAAAGTGGCTGAATTAATTTACAGTCCCACCTTGTTCATAATTTTTTTCAAAAGCTCTCCAGGTGAGCCTCAGGTGAGCCAGGGCTGAGTGTCCTGGGGTAGGTGTTGGGGTTGGCCCCTCGGGAGAGGAGGCCACTTGCAAGTTCTCCATTGGCCTCTGAGTACCAGGAGACATCAAGAAAGCGATGGGGCCCTGGGGTCCCCCTGCCCTATTCACCTGCTCTGGGGCAACAGGGACAAGTAGGTTTCTGATCAACACTCTTGTCTCCAGTATTTGTTTGCAGGTGATCCAGCTGTTCATTTTTATCGTGTTGGTGGGGTTGAGTCAGCAACGTGCTCTGTTCTCAGTCCTCTCCTTCACAGGCACCTCCCCTCCCCACCCCCACCCCCCACTCCCCCAGGACAGCCTCTCCTTTCTTCTGGGTCCCTAGCCCTTCACCTGATGCTCACCACACAGGCACTCAGGAAATTCGTAAATGCATGGACAGCTGTGCAGTGACCCTAGAGGCCAGGTCTTCTCCCACCAGCAATGCTCAGGAGGCGCAGTAGCTTGGGCACAGCAGCTGAGCTGGGTCTGAGCGTCCAGCCAGGGTCCCTCATGGGGTCTGCATGTTCCAGTCCTCACACTTTGCTGCTGTTGTTAGGTACTGCTGAGTCTGACTCATAGCCACCCTCACAAGGTTTTCAATGGCTGATCATTTCGAGATTGCGTCAGGGGTGGATAGCCACATCCTTCTCCCATAGTCATACTTTAGAGAGGAAAAAGTAATGTGTGAGCCAGGCGTGGTGGTGCAAGCCTGTAATCCTAGTGACTCAGGAGGTAGAGACAAGGAGGATTGCAGGTTCAAGGCCAGAGCAGCCTACATAACTTAGTGAGACCCTCTCTCAAGATAAAACATCTTTAAAATGGGCCTGGGGGTGCAGCTCAGTGGTGGAGTACTTGGAAAACTGTGCATGAGGCCCTGGGTTCACCCTCCCAGTAGTGAAAAAAAAAAAAAAAAAGGCGTGGCATTGATTTGCAGAAGGTATCTAATTTAACGTGACCTACCTGCAGTACTGTTTCAGCATATAACCTAAACAGATGAAAATGGCCGAGGGGTGGTGCGAGGGTCTCTGTGGCAAGGGAAGAGTGTTGTATCTTTATTGCAGTGGTGGTAGCTGCATCTATGTTCACGATGAAAATGACAGAATTGGAACCACGCGTGACCCCCACATCAGCGTTCTGGTTTGGATGTCATAGGACTGACCGTCAGATAAAGTGTCCCCGCAATGGAAATTAGGTGAAGGGCACATGAGACCACTCTGAACTGTTCTTGCAATTTCCCATGAATCTAAAACTATTTCAAAATACCTTTAAAATTGGAGACATTTTACCTTCTTTCAAAAAACCAAGTCTTTGAGTGCTGGTGTGTGTCTCACACTTATAGCCCATCTCGGTTCAGACCCGCCACACTTCCTACACGCCAGCCATGTGTGGCCCGAGCTCCTGTACTGAACGTCCTACCCACAGCCCCTGCTGTGTTCCCTCAACCTCGCTCCAGGAGACAGAATTCTGGAGGCTGGGCCGCCTCCCCCACTTCCTGCTTGCCTGGTGGATGAGCTACTGATAACCAGGAGGTGATGGCTTCCTCTGCGGCTCCGTTTTCTCATCTGTGAGGGGGAATGGTCACGGCACCACGCAGAGTCATGAGGGGTACGTGAGATAGTATGGTTGAGCATGTGGCCTGTTCAGCAGACGCTTCCTAGTATTGAGTGTATTTGAAATCCCAGAGGGCAGCTTCCTCTGGCTTCTTTAAGACCATGGCCCCCCTTCCCCCTTGTCTGTTGGCCTTCCTGAGCAATAACCTCTCCAGCGCCTCTCCTGCTCCACATGACTGCGGGGCAGGAAGTAGGGTGACCTCCCTGCTATTGCTCCTGCACTTCCCTCCTGGTTGGCCTGGGCACCCTGGCCCCTCTGGCGAGATTTCGCTGGCTGCCTGTGCAGAGGCCAGCCCTTGGGCAAAGAGCTGGGAGGGCTTCTTGCTCAATGGGGACTTCCTTCATGCACCCTGGGCTTCTCCATATAAGGTGATTGCTCCTAGAGCAGAGCAGACCCAGGTGAGCAGGCAGCCAGCTGCAACCTCACTTGCGGAAGCTGCAAACACCCCTTCAACCCAGCTGTGCACAAAGGGCTGAGGCGACCAGGAGGCTTTTGACACCTTTTATGGCTTTAGAGGAAGCCGAGAGACTTGTGCACCACAAAAGCAGAAACACAGAGCCTTTCCCTGTGAGACGTGGGCTGAACTCAGAGACCCTGAAGAGCCAGCCTTTGCCAGAAGCCTGGGGTGGCACCAATAAGCCATGTGATGGGGCCCCTGGAGGCCCTGGGTGGTGAGGGGGTAGTTACAGGATCCAGGGCAGCATGTCCTACTCCCCTCGGGGTACTGGACTGTTTGCACAGGCTTCAGCTCTCTGTTCCTTTCTTCATCTCGGGGCGAGGTGGGGGGCAGGAAGGTCTGGGGGAAGGGTGGCCCTTGAGCTGAGACCTGAAGGATGACAGAGGGAAGCAGTGGGTTGGAGGGAGGCCAGCAGTGTGGGTGGTGAAAGAATTTACCGGAAGTCAGAGTGGAAGAGAAGAGGTTTGTTAGTGCACAGCAAGAGGGCAGTGGGCGAGCCAGGAGAAGAGGTTATCGCTCTGTATGGGTAAAGGTCTGCTGGCATCTCTAAGGGATTTTGGACATTTTATAGTTGGCCTGACTTGGGCTGGACCTTGGCTGGAAATAATTCACTTTTGGGACGGTTTTGGGGGATATGATTAGTGCAATTGACTTTGTTGTAAAAAGCATCATCGCAGCCATCTTGTTCTGGTTGCCTGTAGTGTTAAGTGAGGGGACCCCGGGTCGAAGCAGGCCTGCCTCTGTGGAGCTCTGTCATCCCTCGGAAAGAGCTTTCCTCTGCAAGAAGGTGGGGAAAGGTTCCAGGTGGAATGGGAAGGCCTGGAGCTGGGGAAGCAGATGGAGGAGAGATGGCTGGCCTGGATCTTGGGGGCCGAGTGAGGGGCTGGTCTAGGGCGGTGGGCAGTTGAGGCAGGTGAGAGGGGGGACCAGTTTGCTGGGGGGCCTGAGCTCATGTGCATGTGGGGTCAGCAACAACCAAGCCTTCATTCAGCAGCCATTTCCTGAGCACCTGCCATGGGCAGGTACCGGCCAGGGGCAGGCACAGAGACCCTGCCCTGCCCTGCAGGGCTCCACACGCCTGTGGTGCCCGGGGACAGAGCCACATTCTCCCTCTCTCCGACTCACGCTGCTTTTCCCTGGCCCACCTTCCCTGGAGACTGGCTGAGTTTTGCTTGTGCAGTTGGGAGGCAGAAGGAGGCCAGAACCCCAAGTTATTGTACTATGCTCTAAACTTCAAAATTGCTGGTCCCTCTCACCTCGTCCCCCACACCCCTGTCCTAACCGGGCAGGATGTCTCTACAGTCAAAGGGACAGGAAACGGTTTACAAAAAGAGTAAAACAAGCCTTCAGAAGCCACCCCAGTGCAGCATGGGAAGGAAGAGGGGAGGAGGGATAACTTCACGGTGAGGAGCTGCAGACACCACCTCAGCACGGTTGAGGTCAACGCAACAGGGACGGTTGCATTGACAGCATGGACTCTCGATGTTTGTGGAGATGGGCACAGCACCTCTGGGGCCTGGGACCCCCAAACCCACAACCCCAGGTTCACCATAAGAAGAACACTGGCATCCTCCAACACTTTACAAAATACCTGGCCATGCCTCAAAGCAGCGCAGGTCATCAAAGACATGGAGAGTCTGAGAAACTCACAGCCATGGGGAGCCTAAGGGACAGGAGGACTAAATGTCATTTGGGATCCAGGAAGGGGTTCTGGGCCTGGAGAAGGACACCAGGAAGGAAGACTGAGGAAATCTGACTGGAATGTAGTCTTTAGTTAGTGACAACGTATCAGTACGGGCTCACAAATGGCCACAAGTATAACAGAGCAATGTAAAGGGCTAATGATAGGTGACAATGGTTTTTGGTGACATGGGAATTCTATCATGTTCTCAACTACCTTCCAGATTTAAAATTACTTCATTCTAAAATTTCTGTCTGGAACGTGACTGAAGTGATTTGTTTGCAGGTGGTCATGAGCGCCACCTTGTGGGCACACGGCCACATAGGGCTTGACCCATCTCCAGGAGGAACTCCTGAATGATCAATAACCTCGAGAGGCAGTTGCCGCTTTGGGGAAATGGAGGAGGTCCGTTTCCTGCCCTGTGGTAGCCTCTCATCCAGGGGAGGGACATGATGCAAAGTGAAGACAGGTCCATCAAAGCCAGCATCTGTTTGTATGTTAACCTTGGGTTAGTGACTGAGATAATGCATCCCATTGGAGCTGGTCCCAGGGAGCCTCATGGAGTCTCAGCCTCATTATTTCCTGTTGCCCTCGATCCTCCTCAGGGATGGTGGTGGGGGAATGCCTTTTTGTCCCTACATGAAAAGCCCTGGGTGTGGTGGCTCGTGCCTGTAACTGCAAACGACTTGGGAGATGGAGGGAGGAAGATCACAGGTCCGAGGCCAGAGGCAGGCTGCATAACTTAGCCAGACCCTGTCTCAAGATAACAAAACAAAAAAATCAATAACAACAACAAAAAACCAGGCTGGGGGTGAAGCAGCTCAGTGGTAGAGCTCATGTAAAATCTATGTGAGGTCCTGGGCTCAATCCCCAAGTACCACAGGTGGTTGGGGGGCGGGGAGAAAAATGAGGTGCCACTCAAGCTGGACATGATAGTGCACAACTGTAATTCCAGTACTTATGAGGCTGAGGCAGGAGGATCGATGTGAGTTCCAGGCCAGCCTGGGGATACACAGCGAGATTCCTTGTCAAAAACAAAAAATCTGAATCCACTGAAGTGCTCATCCCAGATGATGGCAGATGAATGTCGCTTTCACACGCAGCCTTGCCTGCTAAGGACAGGTGGGGAGGGAGCCGTTATTGTCCTTGTTCCTCCCTGCTCTGCAGCTGCTGCCTTTAACTAGAGTTGTCAGATAAAATCATGATGCCAGTTAATTTCAATTTCAGATAAACAAGGAATAATGTTTTAGTATAATCATGTATCGTGAAATATTTGAGACTGTTTGTTTTAAAATTATTCATTGTTTATTTGAAATTCAAACGTTGCTGAACATCCAGTATCTCTATTTGCAAATCTGTCAGCCTTACTTCTGATACGGGGGAGGGGTGCGGACCATTTTCACTAGTCTGGTACAATGGCATATTCGCTTTCTGTTGCTGCTGCAACAAACTGCCCACAAACTCAACGTGTTAGGACCCCTCGATGAATTCTCCTACAGTTCTCCAGATCGGAAGTCTGAAGTAGACGAGTCAGCAGGACTACGCCCTCTTTGGAGGTTCTACAGGAGAGTCCCTTCTCTTCTTCAGGTCTGGGAATCCTGCCTCCATCTTCAAACCCTGTCCTTAACCTCTTCCAGTCACCTCCAACTTCTCCCTCCTTTTCATTTTTGCAGTACTGGGGGGTTGAACGCAGGGCCTTGCACATGCTAGGCAACTGCTCTACCACTGAGCTGTACTCCCAGGCCCTTTTTCACTTTGAGACACGGTCTGGCTATGTTGCACAGACTGCCCTGGGTCTCACATTTGCCATCCTCCTGCCTCAGCCTCCTGAGTTGCTGGGACTACAGGTGTGTGCCGTGGTGCCCGGCTTCTCTCCCTCTTTCTCTAGCTTCCATTAGGATCTCTCCTTACCTGGCTTGCCCTTCACCACTCCCTTCCTAGGACCCCTGGGATGACCCCGAACCACCCACATCATCCGGATCATCTTCTTACCTCAAGGTGCTTAACTCAATCACATCTGACAAGTCCCTTTTGCCACATGAAGTCACATGTGGGTGGTAAGCTGCCTTTGTGCTGTCTGGGCCTGGCCCACACTTCCCTTCGCTTCTGACCTCATGGCTGCCTCTGTGTGCCCTCCTGCTAGCCTGGCACTCCACGTACCCTGGCGATCCATGTACCCTGGCTGGGGGCTCCCGGGTCACCCTGTGTGAGGCCCCTGCAACAGCTCTCTGCTGGGCTCCTGTTGCTCTGCAACAGCCCTTTCTGTGCTGATGCCAGGCAGCTGTGCCACTCCGGGCAGGTGGCCACTTCCCAGGAGACCCTGCTCTGCCACCCCAGCTCCTCTCTGCCTTATGTGTGACAGGGACATGGGCTGGAGACCCCCTGGGAGGACACATACTGCATCCTACCCCCTTGCTTGAGATGAGAGGCAGACACGCCATCTGCTCTGGGGGGAAGTGGGATTCAGCTCTCCAAGTCTCTCCCCACCAACCCCTTTGTCTCTGTGGCCTTGACCGTTTTATGCTGCCATTTGAGTGAGGGGTTCAAAAGGATTGTGTACTTTCTAAAAAAATTGGTGAAATTCACCTAGCATAAAACTAGCCATTTAAAAGTGACTTTAGTCACAATTTATGCAACTGTTGCTTCTGTCTAGTTCCAAAACACTTTAACCCCAAAAGATGCCCTGGACTATTACCAGCAAGAACTCTCCATTCCATACCCCTGTGGTCCCTGGTAACCACCTGTTTGCTTCTTGTCAAGGATTTGCATGGAACAGAGACTTCACATGAATGGAATTGGACACAATGTGGCCTTTGGGTCTGGTTCTGCACTCCGCATCACCTCCAGGTTCATCCATGTGTGGCACGGGTCGGGTGATGTTCCATCATATGGCTATTTTACACTCTGTGTATGCACCCATCTTGTGGGCATTTATGTTTATACCTTTTGGTGGTTGTGAACAGTGCTGCTATGAACATCCATGGTCAAGAATTGTTTTAATGCCTTTGTTTGATTTTTGGGTTTGATTTGGGGGGTTGTGTTATTAGGTGCTTTTTTTTTTTTTTTTTTTTTTTTGTTGTTGTTGTTGTTAGGTGCCTTTGAGTCAGATCTGACCACAGTGACCTTAAGTACAGCAGGAGAAAACACTACCCAACACTGCCATGCACACGATCTTTTTGTTGGAGCTCATTGTTGGAGTCACTGTGTTTCTTCTCATTTTGAATTGTGCCACATTAACCAAAGGAGTTCCTGGGGCTTTATTCCATTCCTGTCATTAAGGTTGACTCTAAGCCATTGAAAACCCTATGAGGGTCGCTATGAGTCGGATACCGACTCGACAGCACCTAACAACAACAACAACTACTTTGAGGAGGCAATTCTTCCCCAGTTATTTCTTGAATGCCTTCCAGCCTGTGGGGCTCATTTTCTAGCACTCCATTTGTCATTGCTTCTCAGCTGTTCATAGGGTTTTCAATGGCTTATTGTTTCGGGAGTAGGCTACTGGGTCCTTCTCTCTTGTCTGTCTTAGTCTGGAAGCTCAGATGAAATCTGTCCACCATAGGTGGTCCTGCTAGTAGCAGAGATACTGGTGGCATAGCTTTCAGCATCACAGCAACATGAGAGTCCCCACAGCATGAGTGGGATTTCTGTGACACATCATATCTCTTTAGCTTTTTGGGGACTTGCCAGACTTTTCCACAGTGGCTGACCCATTTTACATTCCCAACAGCACTGTTCAAGGGTTCCAATTTCTCTGCCTCCTCACTAACACTTGCTATTTTCTTTTTTAAAATTTTAGTCATCCTAGTGGGTAGGCTGTATGTTTATTTTTTATTTTTCTACTTTGAAGTGGTCCAGCAAGCTCTGTGTAATACAATAACTGCCAGTCATGTGTGGCCATCGAAGCTTGAAGTGAAACTAATGTAAATCCAAAGCTAGGTGCAGTGGCGCACCCCTGTAATCCCAGGGACTAAGGAGGCGGAGGCAGGAGGATCGCAGTTTTGAAGCCAGAGGCAGCCTGCATAACTTAGTGAGACACTGTCTCAAGATAAAAAATAATAAATGGACTCAGGGTGCAACCCAGTGGCAGAGCACTTGCAAAGTATGTGTGAAGCCCTGGGTTCCATCCCCAAGTACTGCAAATAAATAAGTAAATGAAAAGAAAAGCAAAAACTGATTTAAATCCAATAAAATTGAAAAGTCCCTTCCTCTGCTCCACACACCAATATGGTTCACATAGCACAAATAGCGGTCATTTCTGCCATGGCAGAAGGTCACAGGCACTGCTGGTGCACCTCTCTTGAAAGGTAGCATCACCTGGATCATCTTTGTTACTTGATGGCAGCCTCCTGAGGGCCTTGCCTAGAACCTGGGCCATGTGGCCCAAATCTTGGTGTTTCTGGGTTTCAGAAACGGGCAGTCAACAGGCAGGGAGCATGTGGGGCGAGAGACGGTGGATGCCCAGCTGTAGAGGGGACTGGAGGGTGGCTCAGCTTTCCTGTGGAGGTGTCAAAGTTGGATTTAGAAACACCTGTCAGGCTGGCTGGCTTACTTTCTCTCTCTCTCTCTCTCCCTCCCTCTCTCTCTCTCTCTCTCTCTCTCTCTCTCTCTTTCTTTTTTCTGTGGTATTGGGGACTAAACCCAGGGCCTTGTGTATATTTTGCAAGCGCTCTGCCACTGAGCCGGGCCCACAGCCCCCTTTTTATTTTTTATCTGAGGCAGGGTCTCCCTAAGTTAGGCAGGCTGCCTCTGGCCTTGAACCTGTGATCCTCCCGTCTGTGCCTCCTGAACGTCTGGATGACAGGTGTGCGCCACCGTGCCTGGCACCTGTCAGGTTTTCTAGTGAGGCACCAGCATAGATAGCAGGACCAGTTGGTCAAGACCCCTGGGAGACCAACACCAAAAGTCAGCATAAAAATGGGGGCCAGAAAAAACAACAACAAAAACACAACAAAAAATAGAAGCCAGGGCTGGGGGTAGCTGGAGAACACAAGGACTCCCCAAGGAGAGGTTGAAATGGCACAATGGATATTTTAAAAAGATAGTCCCACTTTATATGCAAAATTTCAAGTCACATAAATCTCCAATTAAAAAAACTGAGAAAGCCTTTCCCAGCAGGTGGGCTGTTCATGTTTTGGCCACAGGGTGGCGCCATGCCACAGCGCCTCTCTCCATTTACTCCTACTTTACTCTGGCTGCCAATGTCTGTCTCCAGAGGCCACTGCTGCCCCAGTCCTCAGTCCGCCCCACCTGTGGAAGAGTGCTCTCTGTCGGCAGCGCACGTGCCTTGCATGTTGCTGCAAATGTATGTGGGAAGAAAGGCCAGGAAACAGGGATCCAATTCTGTGTCCAAAGAGTAGGGTGTCTTGGACATCAGGATCCCTGGCTGTAGGTGACAGACACCTAACCTGAGCCAGCCAAAGCGAAGAGCTGGGGCTTATGGCCATGTCATCCGTGCACAGGAGGGTGGGCTTGGGGACATATTACCCTTACACATCTATTCCTGCTACATTGGCCTTGGGGTCGGACTGCTTTCTTCACAAGGGGCCATGCCTTGGGAGTGGTCATCAGCCAGGCCTGTGGCACTCAGCAGGAAGGGGTTCTATCTTTGTTCCAACCAGTTGGCCAGGAAGCAGCCGGTGGTCAGGCAGCGCGGTTCCTGGGCAGGTAGCTCTGCAGCCCCAAGCAAGGGATGTAGCAGCCAAGGAGCTCATGGAAGTGTGGCGCAGCCAGGTGAGCAAGGATGGGGCTGCCGTCCTATGCCCCCAGGCAAGGTGGCAGGCTGGAAGGCCAGGCTTCTTGGTCACAGGCTAAGTGTGCTCATGCTGACTGCCACGTTGTCCTTGGAAGGGGCCAGCGGCACCAAAAATCAGCCTGGTGGTGTCAAGGTCAACACAAGCACCAGCTGACCTCAACTCGCCGGCCACACCCTGTCCTCAGATTCTGCAGGATGAGTGTGGGGGCTCCTGGAGGGGGCTGGGTGTGTGCTCAGGAGGGCAGATGTCTGATGCCCCCCACCCCCCCGGCCTCAGTCACAGCTGAGGCTGAATCCCCCACCATCCCCTGGGTTTGGCTAAGCGTGATGACGACTGTAATCCCTGCATTCCTGGCCTCAGCTGGCCTGGGTCGCCCTTCCGATATGGGAGTCCTTCAGTTTCCTGTGGTTGCTCCGTTCTTGCCTTCTTGCAACAGATATTTGGGGTCAGCCACCAGGTGCCAGGCACTTGGCTCTGAGCTGGGGCACAGTGGCACGGAGCCTGCCTTCTTGTGGTGGGAAGATGACAAATACTAACCAGAGGTGAAGAGCAGGCAGGGCCAGCAAGGTGGCGTGGGTGGCCTCTAAGGAGGGAGGGTGGTACTTCCCAGCAGGTGGGAAGGTCTGAGCCAGGCCCTGGCCACTCAGCCCAGATGGGAGGGGGCAAGGAAAGGCTGGCGCTGCCGTGGGGACTGGCAGCAGGCCCCAGGCTGGAGGTCCGGGAGGGAGAAGGGGAGCAGAGCGAGCGGATAGCTGTTGCCCTCCCCTTACGGAGCTGTGGTTTGCTGCTGAGAATTCCTCTCCCAGGGCTCTGCCAGGCAGGAGGACCGCATGTGCCCAACCACTTGCCTCTGAGTGGGGTGCCTGGGCATCCTTGCTCTGAGATGGCTGCTTCTGGGGTGGCCCTTGCTCCTTCCTGTAAGTGCCATGCCTGCTGGGGCCTGATCCCCGGGGCCTCTGAAAACAGAGTTCCACACCAGGGCTCTGTCCTTTTGAGCAGAAATGATGACTGCGCAATCAGACCACGTTACTTCCATGGCTCAGGTGCGTGGCAGTGGAGAGAGCCTGGAACTGGGGTCAGGAGCTGTGTGTCTCTGGAAAATTCACTTCTCTGAATCCTGGTTGCTTTACCATGAGCATAATAGGGTGTCAGCAGGGTTGCTGAGGATGTAGCGCTAGATTCTGGTTATGGAAGGGCTTGGAAAGACACTGACCCCTGACGTGGAACAGAAAGTGTGCAAATGGGACTCTGATCTCTTTCCAACCTGGAAATCCATGTTCTCCTCTTCACACCCCTCCTGATTTCTTGCTGATGACCTCTGCCTCTCAACCTCACCCTGTCTCTGTTTTCTCTTTATTTCCCCCAACTTTTATCCACAGCCACACCCTCCCTGTGGATCTTGCAGTCGTTCTGCACAATGCAGCTCCACATCCAGGACGTCTCCTGTTGCCTCACAGTCAGGCTTGTTAACCTGTGGCAGTTCACCTGACACAGGTTGTCTTCCCTTCCCTTCCTTTCTTTTCTTTTTCCTCTTTCCTCCTCCTGCCCTGCCTCCTTGCCTCCTGCCTCCCTTCTCTCTTTCCTCCTTCCTTTCCCCCTTCCTCCTGTCCCTTCTTCCTTTCCTTCCTTCCTAGTACTGGGGGTTGAACCCAGGGCTTTGAGCATGCTAGGCAAGTGCCCTTCCCCACTTCTTAAAATTTTGAGACATGGTCTCAAAGTTACACAGGTTGCCTCTGGCCTCATACTGGAGATCCTCCTACTTTGGTCTCTCAAGTCATTGGGATGACAGGCCAGTGCCACTGTGCCTGGCAACATAGGCAGAGTTTTCACATCTCAGTGAGGCAGTGTTTTGAGAGGCTCAAAGCAAGGCCTTGTGTGCAGGGTCCAGAATCAGGTCTGGACCACACAGTGAACCCAGCTCCAGATCCCGAGTTAAGACAGTTGTAGAATGCTGCCTCCAGGACCTGCTTGAGGAGCTCTGCACCTGGACCGGAAACCCAGGTGGCTTCTGTGGCAATGTGATTTCAGTCCGCCAGGGGGCGCAAGCTGTGCCATTCTTACGGATAGTTTCTTTCTCTCCCTGCCTGCCTGCGGGCCTGCCTTTTCTTCCTTTTCTTCTTTTCACCATACTTGGAGGTTGAACCCAGGGCCTCACACGTAATTTGCAAGTGCTCTCCCTCTGAGCTGTGCCCTAGCCCATTTTTCTTTTTTCTTTTCTTTCTTTCCCTTCCTCTCTCTCTGTCTCTCTGTCTCTGTCTCTCTGTTTCTCTGTCTCTCTCTCTCTCTCTCTCTCTTTTTGGCAAAGTCTCAGTAAATTACACAGGCTGCCTCTGGCCTTGAACTAGCAATCCTCCTGCCTCAGCCTCTCGACTCCCTGGGATTACAGGCGTGCACCCCATGGTGCCCGGTTTACTGATAGAATTTCAAACAGCAAAGTTTCTGTTAGTGGATGACTTCAAAGCAGTTCTAGGTAGGAAAGCAGGTGGTGTTCAAAGGGGATTTCTACAGAGGAATCCTGTGCCTCCTCTGACCTTGCTGCTAGTTTTATCTGTGTCTCTCATCCCAAGGGCCAGGCAGGTTTTTACTGCCCCCACTGACTCTGGTCACTACCTAGGAGACAAGACCACTACCTGTGTTTCGGTGTGCGAAATGCTGCATTGGTTGCAGCAGGATGGAGTAGAGGTCCCAAGGGGGCCTTTCTCCCAGCTTCTCCCTGACCCCAGCTCTGCTTTACACCCTAGCCCAGCTCGCCTCTTCCCCACGCACAGCCTGTCCTGAGTTCTGGCAGCTGTCTCCCAGCTCCTCCTGCTGGCGGTCCGTGGCGCGTCCACCGCGCTGGGGATCTGAGGCCCCGCCCCCGGCCCGCCCCCTCCCAGTAGGTGCACCACTATTTGAGGGCCTCGGCCTCAGGCTCCACCCCTTGATTCAGCTCCCAGGATTGGAGCACAGGGCAGCCCGTCAGCGCCGTTGCCAGGGAACGCGTCAGGCAGGGTGGGCTCTTGGTGAAGGTGCGCGGCCCAGACGCAGGGGACCGGAAGGCAGTGTGGGGTAGGTGAGGGGTGGCAGCGGAGCGGAGCTGAACGGTGCTCTCGGCTGGGCTCAGGCGGGAGCGGACAGAGTCCGAGGCGGCTTGGACTCTGTCCCTCCCGGGCTCCCCACGCGTCTCCAGCCCGTGTGGGCTCCCCAGGGACGCTCGGAGGGCTGGAGGCTCCCAGGTGGCCCTTTGGAGCGCAGAGCACCCGGCACTCTGCCAGCTCTGCTATCCTCGTGGTCGCCAGCAGAAGGTCCCGGAGGTGCCTTCCCCCAGGGTCAAGGGCAGCTGTCCGGGAGGGAGAGGGACATGAGGGCTGGCGCATGTGTGGGAGGCCCGGGAGTCCACGGGAGGATGTGGGGTCTTCCTTTCAAGCTGACCACAACCAGATGGCTTGTTCTGGCCAGCCAGGCTGCTGACCAAGTTCATGGCCAAGGGAGAGGAAAGGAATGCGCGCTGTGCCTTGCTCCGGTGACGGGAGCGTGGAGGGAGGCAAAGAAGCCAGGTTTGGGCCTGCAGGTGCTCCTGGCCCAGGCTGAAGCTACCCCTTCCCAGAAGGGCTGCTGTGCTCTGAGACATGGACAGATCTTAAAGCCAATCAGTCCAGAAGGGGGTGGTTGGCCTGTCCTCAGGGAGAGGACGCTGAAGTGGTGGCTCAGCTTGGAGCCGAGTTGGTGGCTCTAAGGGCAGTGTCACCGTGGAGGTAAGCATGATGCCAGTGCCTGTCCTGAGAGCTGGCAGTAACCAGCTCCGGGCTACCTCCCCAGTGTGAGGGAGAGATGGTAGCAGGTCTTTCTGAGATGGCTCAAGGACCCTCCTTCACTTGTCATGGGCCCAACTGATTCAGTCTTTGGCCCCCAGAAAGCAAGACCAAATCCCTGATTGCTTTAAACACTCCAGCCTTGTGTTAAAGACATTTTCACCAGCACTTTTAAGGCAGATTTCATCCAAGGCCATAGGGCACAGTGATGGGATTTTGCAGTAGGAGCAGAGAGGCCAAATCCGGCATGGGCACGTGGTGGGAATTCACAGCTATGGAGCAGGGTGGGGGTAAGTGGGTGGAGATCCTTACAAGGACTCACCAGGGCTGTGTATGGCTCCGCCTAGCCAGACCTAACAGAATTCTTAAGGAAGACAGGCCAGCTTGGACAGGCCAGCTTGGTCAGGCATCACCTGGAGGTTGGTGGAGGATAAAGACCTCCCTTAGCTAACAAGGGTGTGTGAATGTTAGGGATGGGGGTTCCTGCTAAAATGGGATTTTACAAGGGTGTGCACTGAGGGGTTTAGGAGCTTGACTAAAGTTTGGTTAACCTAAGGGTTTTGTTGCTTGCTACCTGGGATGCTGGGTTCTCTTCACCTTATTAATGTTTGGGAATAGCTGAGTAACTTGCCCATTGTGGAGAAACCAAGTGTCACGGCGTGAATTCGGATCTGCCGTGATTCGGATCTGCTGGTCTTTACTTACATTGTAACTGCAGAACCTGAGGCCCCCCCAGTGAGGGGCGGCAAGAGCTGTGGCGACCCATGGCCTTCAGTGTGTACTTTCCTGTTCGGTCCCTGCACTGTAGCCTCAGGAGCTGTGGTTCTGACCTTCAGCCCACCTGATGTTTGAGGCTGGCCACTGTTGAGAGGGCTGTCCTGTGTACTGCGGGAGGTTGAACAGCACCTGGCCTCTGCCCACTAGAGGCCAGCAGGGCTCCCCTGCCCTGGTTATGCCCAAAGTCTCTAATCCTTGTCCAGTGTCCACTGGGGGACAAAACTACCCTCATCTACAACTCACTGGTACAAGTTTGTCATGCTGTGGGGACTTGCGTGTTGCTGTGATGCTAAAAGCTAAGCCACTGGTATCTCAGATCCTAGCAGCAGGACCACCTATGGTGGACAGGTTCAGCTGAGTTTCCAGACCAAGACAGACTAGGGAGAAGGACTCAGCAGCCCACTCCGAAAACAATTAGCCATTGAAAACCCTGTGAATAGCAGAGAAGCACTGTATAATAGAGTGCCAGGAAATGAGCCTCTCAGGCTGGAAGGCATTCAAGAAACGACTAGGGGAAGAGTTGTCTTCTTAAAGTGGAGTCATCCTTAATGATGGGAATGGAGTAAAGCCCCTGGAACCTCCTTTGGCTAATGTGGCATGACTCAAAATGAAAAGAAACATAGTGGCTGTAACAATGGGCTCAAATATAAAAAGATAGTGTGCATGGCATACTGTTGGGTAGTGTTTTCTCCTGCTGTACTTAGGGTTGCTGTGAGTCAGACCTGTCTCAAAGGTGCCTAGCAAAAACAACCACAAAGGGAGCGGAACCCAGGGCCTCGTGCATACTTTGCAAGTGCTCTACCACTGAGCTGCACCTCTAGTCCATTATTTTATTTTTTATGTTGACACAGGATCTTATTAAGTTACACAGGCTGCCTCTGGCCTTGAACTTGCAGTCCTCCTGCCTCTACCTCCCAAGTTGCTTGGATTACAGGCATGAGCCACCCAGTTTAATGTTTTTTTTTATTTGTTTGTTTTTGTTTTTGTTTTTTTTTTAAAGTAGCTCCTAGGGACATCCTCCTCCAAGAGGCCTTGAAATGGGAAAACTTGGCAGGAAAAGGTGTCCCCTGCCCCAGGATGTACCGCTTTTGGGGTGAAAGCCTGGCCTTAGGAAGAAATGTAATACACCAGGGTCCATTTTCATAGATTTATCTTTTGCAAGATTTCGGCAGAATAACAAGATAGGGGCACCAGGCGGAATCTGTGACAAGGTTTTCGGTGGAAGTCTCGGACCCAGAATGTGTCAGGAACTGGCTTTTGGAAAGGACACATCACAGGCCTTCATTTCCTCCCCCAAACTGATGGAGAGATTTCTGGCCTGATTAAAGAGGTCAAGGCCAGGAGGGCAGCCATGGGGCTGTAAGCTGAGAAGGACTGTCCTTGGGCTCTTCTGACATGTCCCAGTCCTTTCACCAGTGGAGGAGTGGGGGGTGGAGGACGGGGGTGCAGGCGTGGGGGGCTGTGTTCTCAGGGCAGTCTCCCTCCCCCCCCGCTCCCTGAGCTGTGTGACTCTAGGCCTGGCCTCCCGGTCCCGCACCTCCCCTCCCCCAGCTCTGCTCTGGGTCTCGCCTGGAAGCTGCTCCTGGAACTGCCTGGTGCCCACACACTGCTGCCCTCCCATCCTCCCCCATGGCAGCCTCCCCAGCCCTGTGTGGGCCTGTTGAGGTCTGGCTAGGCTGCATGGCAGCACCTCTTCCAGATCATGGGGGGCGGGTGAGGGGTTGTTGGGGGCAGAAGGGCACACCCATCTCATGGACCTTCTTCTGCCCCCAGCTTGGCGGGCCCCTATTCTGCTGTCACCTTGCTGATCCCTGTGTTTCCTGCCTCCTTTGGAGACCATGGGGGCTGTCACCTGTGGTTGTTCAGGCTAGTCACAGCCTCCTATGTCACCGACCTTTAGGTTTTGGAGGAAGAGAGAAGGGGTGATGCTTTTGGGGTGAAAGCCTGGCCTCAGGAGGAAATATAATACACCAGGGTCCAGTTTCATAGATTTTTCTTTTGCAAGATTTCGGCAGAATAACAAGATAGGGGCGCCAGGCGGAGTCTGTAACAAGGTTTTTGGTGACTTGGTAAATTCACCCAACTTTTGAGGAAAGCTTGAATTTCCCTGGTGAGAGGAGGAAAAAGAACCCGAGAACGTGCAGCTGTCCTGACTGACTGGGAACGTGGGAGGCTGTGGCCAAGAGGGCTGGGTGGTGGGTGGTATTGCCCTGCGGCGTCCTCCTGCTGAATGTGGACCCCTGTGTGCAGCTGTGGCATCGCCCAGGGTCCCAGTACAGAGCCAGAGCTGGACCCAGTTGCACGGACCACACTGAAAAAACCCAGTGTCCCTCTTCCCTAAACGTGGGTGCTGCTGTCCCCTCCTTGGTCCTTGCTGTGGCCCTTCTCCCTTCTCCCTGCTTCTTAGATGGAAATGAAGATGCCTGGGCACTGAACTGCCCCTACTCAGAGCTGAGCCTCCCTTTGAGGCCCACCCTCCATCATGCAAGAGCTCCTGAGTGGGTCCTGAGCCCCTGCCCACCCCGGTCTGCAGAGGAGCAAGTTATAAATGCCACTCAACCCCACGCACGGCTGCCAGCCAGCTCTTGGCAGATGTGTTGGCCCTTTTGGCTGTAATTACCCTGACCGTTTTCTCCGGACACTTCCTAGTGCTTCCAGCATGGCGGGTGGCTTACATGAATTGCGGAGTGGAAAGTGTTGGAAACCTCTCCCCAGAGCTTTCAGATCTGGGTCATTAGCACAGCGACCATCCTAAACACTCAGCATCCCGACATGGTGAAGACATTCAAAGTCCACTCTGCCAGCTCTTCCAAAATATGCCGGGCATAGGTCTTCATTGTAGTCTCTCTGCGCAGGACCCCAGACCTCCTTCCCCCTGGCCGTAATGTGAGTGTTGACAACCCCTACCCTAAAACTCAGTGGGTACTTAGAACCCAAATTACCATGACTCTTAAATGGTCGGGCTGCTCTTTGGGGCTGAGGGCTAGGTGGCATGGCCCATCCTGTGCCTCTTGGGTCTGCTTGTGGTGACTGTGTGGGCTGTGTCTCTGTGGGGGACGGGACTCAGGTGGTGAAGCCCATCTGGTTTAGTGACAACGACAGCCTCACACAGCTGGCCACGGAGCCCAGGGCTGTAGGCTTTCCTTCTTGGCTCCTCAGCAGCCAGGAAACCTGAGGAGTGGAAGTGTTTAGATCAGATGGCCAGTGAGTGACAGTCCTGAACAGGATGCGTGAGCCTCGCCTTGAGCCTGCCCTTGTGAGCAGTGCTCAGGAGCCCTCAGCAGGGGGCTCGGTCTTCTGGGGACACTTAGCAGGGTAGCCTGTCAAAGGCAGGGCCCCCTGCTGAGACTGCAGCCTAAACACAGAAAAGAACAAGTGTTGGCAAGGATGTGGAGCATCAGGACCTTGTGCTGTGTGGGTGGGAGCGTAGGTGAGCAGCCAGTGTGGCGGTTCCTCGAGACATCACACGTGGAGTTGCTGTAGGAGCAAGCACCTCCATTGCCAGGTGTCTGCCTCTGCAATCTGGAAAGAGGGACTTCGATACACACAGGTTCGCTGTGGCACCATTCATGACAGCCAAAATGGGGAAACAGCCCAGATGTCTGCCAATGGATGGCGGGACCATATGATGAAATATTACCCAGCCATGAAAATGAGCTACAATGACATGGTGCTGAGAGACAGAAGCAGGTAGAAGAGGCCATGTACCATGTGATTCTGTTCACTTGGCTGTCCAGAGAGAGAGAAATCCATTGAGGCAGAAGGTAGGTCAGTGATTGCCAGGCTAGGGCGAAGGGCGTGAGGGGACAGTGCCAGTGGGCACAGGGTTTCCTGGGAGGTCAGTGAAAATGTTTGGAACTGGATGGATGTGGTGGTTGCAACATGGTGAATGTGCAGAGGCCACTGACTTGCACACTTTAAAATGGTTGATGTTCTGTGACTTAGTTCCGTAAGAGGACAGATAGAAAGGTCTTAAGGCTGCTGAGGTTTTGGACAGTTGTGTCTTGATGGGGACCTGTATTCATGCCTGCTGCCTGCTGGGACATCCCTGTCCCACTAAGCCCCACCCCCAGGAGATAGTTTACTCTGGGGCTGACTCAGTTTACCAGGTTGCCTGAGCTGGAGAGGGTGATGTCTCTCCAGCAATGTTGTTAACGCAGCGCAGTGTCCAGGAAAAGTCAGGGAGTTAAATTCCCGGCACTTTGCTGCATGGAAGATTTCCTTCAGACCCAACCAGACTCTTGTTAGACTTCCCCGACCTGTTGGCACTTGGCCTCTCTCAGTACTGAGGTCTGTGACAGTGAACCAGGCCCCTGGCTCATGTGATGCTGGGTGCCAGTCTCTGTTGATGCCCTTCCAGCACCTCAGGTGGGTGAAGCTTACTGGCTGGGATCTCACAGGCAAGGTCAAACTTGGTGCTGGGCCCTTTGCTTTGACTAACTTGGTGAATTATCACAACAATCTGGTCATTCCCATTCTACCACCCAGGAAATCTAGGCACAGAGAGAGAGGTTCAGTAGTTTGCTGAAGACTGCACAGCC